>JANZXP010069602.1:0-30837 GCA_027576715.1 Erythroxylum flavicans
GGCAGGTAGGGCCATGATCATAGCCTGCATCGGGCTAATATAAAAACTTGAGTTTTGCGTGATTTTCGGATTGTTTCGACCCCGAATTAAACCTAGGGCTTCTAAGATATAAAAGGAACATTACAGGATAGAAAGAGAGTCTTTTGACAGAGCTTTTCACTTCAACAAATTCAGAACCCTAGAGAGTTATTGAGTGATTTGAGGAAGGAGATGAAGGAAGAGAGACACAGAGATGAAGCTTGACGCGAAGTACTTCTCAGAACAGGTGGTTTCCTGTAGTTACTGCCTCCACAAGTCTGTTTCGACAGTATTTTTAATTTTTATTTCAATTTAATTAATGTATGAAATTGAGATAGTTATTGAGAATAGTGTTGTTGAATGTTGATTTTTGTCTAAACTCACCTTCGGGATTTTAATTCTTGAGATTTATAAAGTTTGATTCATTGTGTTCTAATTGAGTTCTTTTGTGATTCAATATCTATTCTTAATAATTCGGCAACAAACTGAGAGGGTGAGCAGAGTGGATATCATCAATTTGGGCTAATGAGAGTTAGGTAAATTGATAAATAAGAATTAAATCAAACCGCTGAAATCATATAACGAGAGATCGCACATACATTTCCAGTAGGGTAATAGGCAATTTTAAAACTGATTTAGATTTTGGGTCAATTGTGAATCGAGAGATCACAATTCCATAGTTTAAATTATGGATTATTAATTAGGGTTAAAGATTATAACTCAAGAGAGAGTAATCCATCTTAGGACCGTCTAGACCTGGTAACTCGATAATTGCATAATAGATTAGATTTTCATTAATTTCATATTAAAACCCCCTTTCTCTCACTTGGTAGTTTCTAGGTTGATTTTGGATTGGGCTGTGTGATTTGCTATTTATTATTATTTTTGGAATTTAATTCTCGTAATTGATTGTCTGATTGATTAATTTTCTACATTGTTTGTTTATCTTAGATTGCTGCATTTTAGCTCCGCCTTAGATTTTAGGACTAGATTAACTGTCCTCGTAGGATTGTTACCTTACGTACTATGCGAACGACCCATGCACTTGCAGTATTATCGAGGTTAAAATAATAAAACTTAGTATACTTAAACCTGCGATTAAATACTATGAAAATGAACCCAGATGGGAAAGACATCAATTCTACCTTTATCACATTATAAGCCAAATTTCCATTTTTCAAGAAAATGGGTTAGCCTCCCATATGCCAAGGTCCAGATTCCACAATTTCCAGTACATGTTGTTCAGATGAGATCTTGAATAGGATATTGTCATCCTCCATCAGCGTTGTCTTCTCCAAACCCTTTTAACTCCATCGTGTATTAGCCCAAGCTTTCACCACTAGAAAATGTGGACATTTACTCCAGAAATAACCTACCAAAGCTAAAGACCAAACCATAGCTCTAGCTTATAACAATTCTTTAAGAGGAGATAAAACTCCATCCTTCAGCACATTGGAATAATGTTTGAGATACCTTTATTATGCTGAGTGCTCAAATTGTTTTTCTAAGCCCCTTTAATCTATGAAGGTTCCCTGCTGACTTTTGCTTTGACTATTCCTTTAGCTAGAGGTGAAGCTGATTCCTTGCCTTTGATTATTACTGAAAGTTTGGGAAATTCAACCGAGACCAAAGGAGGTAGAGCCTCACCATTCTTGTCCATTTTTAAGGCCTTTCTAAGCCTTCATTAAGCAAAGAAGATCAGGAGCAAGAAGATGAACAGTAACCAAAAAGGGGAGGTAGAAGTTAAGTTTTCAAAATTAGAAAGCAAGGAGGGGTAGTAAGGTAAATGTTCTAAAGAGAGGCCAGAGAAAAGTGTTTTAGAGAGACGTTATATAGGTTAATGCCTTACCTTCTTACATCAATACCATATCTATATATAGAAAATACCACCATTAATAACAAATATGTTACATATTTGCCTTAAATTAATAATACCATCCCGAGTATGAAGAATGTCATGTGTCAGTAAAAATTATACAAAACCTTTATAATCTAATATTATATTACAAAAATACTACTTCTTATAATATATAAGTCACATGTTCATCACAAAATGAGAATACTATCATCAATTATGAAGATTACCATACCAACTGAGTATGCAGAATACCATATCTTAGTAAAACTTGCACCAAACCTTCATACATCTAATAGAATAACTTTTAGACGTTAAGATTAACATAGTTAACTTCAAAACAACAAGGTTGATAAATGCTTAGTAGAATAACTTTTAGCTCTATGTTTTATGGATTTTCTTTGTTTATTTTTGAGTTTTTATTATTTTCAATACTTAATTCATTCCTATTTTGTTTTTTGGTCTTCATTTTCTTTATTCAACAAAAGGAGAAGTTGTTTTGTGGAATCAAAGTAGAAAACTAAAGTAGTGAAGCTGCTTTGGAAGGATATGCCTACGCTGGTGAAGGACATGCTTGTGTAGGACTTGGACACAACTGTTTAAGGGATCGTATAACTTCCTATAACTGTGTACAATATGAAAGATGATGTTTCATCTGTGTTGAAGTTTGACACTCTTATCTTGCTAATTTAAAGAAAGATTTATGGATATGTAATTTGGTAAATTTTGTGCTTTTAAAACAACTCCATATTAACTTACCTTTTTTTAAGGCTCTTATATAAACGAAAAAGTATGCAAAGTTCCTAAGGGAGCTGCTATGTAATAAGTTAAATTTGGAGGAGCTAGTTATAGTGATGTAGAGTAGGAGATGTTTAGCTATTCTGCAAAACATATGGCATATAAAGGTTAACGATCGTTGGAGTTTTACTATCCATTATTTAATTGGTAGCTTGTTAATAGAAAAAGAATTAACTATTTTTGGGGACAAGTATTATCTTAATTCTCTATAATTGGGTTCGAGCAAATTTCATAACTAATAACAAACAAAGCTTAATTAGTCATGAACTGAAGACTACTTAGAGGTTGTAAATCTTTCCTTTTTGTAGTGTACTTTTGTAAACTCAAATTGTGCTGAATTGTGAACATATAATGTGACTCATTGTAATGTTCTTTTGTAGCTTTTTCTATTATTAATACAATTCCTTTCATTTTCAAAAAAAAATTATTCAAGAAACTGGGATTAGGGAAACCAAAACCAACTAGGTTGAGCATTCCATTAGCAAAAAAGATCATTTAAGTATCCTAGGGCATTATTAAGGACTTACTTGTTAAAGTCAACAAATTTATTTTCCTAGTTGACTTTGTAATCTTAAAAGTGGATGAGGATATAAAGGTATCTTTGATTTTAGGTCGACCCTTTTTAGCCATTGCTAGAGCCATTATTGGTTTTACTAAATATCTAATGTAATAAGATATGCCATTGAACCTGATGACGAATAATGATATAATTGATTTTGTAGTTTCATATGTTGTGCAGCACTTTGTTTTGAAAGGTTCATTGGCGCTATGTCTTACTCAAGGTCAAGAGGAAGATCAGGATAGCTCCATAAAGAAATAGCAAGTAGCGTACTTGGAGGCTAATGAACTTATAGTGATGAAGAAGGATCCTAATATTTACAATCCACCATAATTATGCAACTCAAAAATTAGGACACGTTTTTGTTGAATTGATCATCTTTATTTTAATTAAATTAATACTTTAGTTTTAAGATTTTGATAATTAATGTCTTAATTAGAGCTACATTTCTCTCTAATTAACAATGATTAAGGAGAGATAAGAACTAATCCTAATGGTGAATATGGAAGGTATAAATTAATTGTTAATTGTGTTGACAATTGGTATATAATTTTAAGGTAGATTTAAACTTAAACTGAGGATTTTTTTCTTTTGTTATCTCACATTTAATTATGAATGTTATTAATTATATTTTCACATTATTTTCACTATAATCATAAGCCCCTCCGTGTTCCTATTTACAAATAATAAATCTAGGTTAGGTACTCTCTATAGGGATTGATCTTTGCTCTCACTATTCCATAAATCTTTAGAAATAAGGTGTTACATTTTTATATAGGTAACAAAATTTCTTTACGTTTATCCAAATTTCAAACCTTTTACATTTTGGATTGATGGTTTCCCCATCCAATTTAAATGCTATGAATGATAGTTCTTTAATATGATGATTGATTAAATATGCATGTGCAAGATAAGTTTCCAAAGGTTCTCTTGCAATTTCATATTCAAAGACATCTTTGGTTAGTGTATCAAGGCAATCAAAACATTGTAAAATATCAAGACATCCTTGGTGTGCTAGCCTGAAGCGAAAATGCAAGTATTTAAGATCTAGATTCTCATTTGGCACTACCATAAGTCTAATTTGGAAAGAAAGGAATATGAGATAAATTCAAGGTAAGTCAAGGCATGAGGAACAATCTATACATGAGATGATGAGTTACATTATTGAGCAAACTTTAGTGGCCTTTAAATCTTCCTACCTTTAATGTCTTAGTTTGGTTATATTATTGTTAGGTATTGCCTTAACAATAGACTCTTTTATTAGCCTATTTTGTTTCGTTATGAATAACTAGAGATGTATTTGGTAACTTTTATTATTAATTAATTAATTCCTTTCTTTTTCAAAATTTTAAAAAATGATTGAATTACAATGCAATTGAAATTTATGAACTTAATCATATTAATCTTCATCTTCTATTTTTCCATAATTATAATTCCTTTAACAAAATGCAAATATGTTGATTTTTTTTAATTTTGTGACACATAAATTAGTTATTAGATAATGTTTAACATATCTTATATCACAACTCAATAATGTAGTTAACATTTATATTTTATAAATATTTATGTCTAGTTAATATTTCAATAATCTATATTTTAAATAATATAAATACAAATAATGATGTCATTTAAGTTGTAAAATAATTGCATTCATTACAAAAAATTTTATCTTTATCTTTTTAAAAATATTTTTTAGACTATAGATTACATAGCTTTATTAAATAGCTTAGAACACATATATTATTTAGAAATAAATAAAGATCGAGCGAAATAGTAGGAAGATATAAAATCTTATTGTTAAAGTTTGGGATCTTCTTACTTTACTATTTGTAATCTTTGTTATTGTTCTATAATATTATTTCTTTAATTTTTCAAAAATAAAGATTGAATTGATTGAAATAATAATAATAATAATAATAATAATAATAATAGCCCTTAATTACCTCTGTATCTATGTGGACCAGATTATGTTAAGTGGATGCCTTATAAATAAGGCTTAAGATGGGCTTGGCTGAAGGCGGTCTTGGGAATACAAATGCTGCTGTCCTATCCTACTAAGAGGCCCATAAAATTAAGGAGGTGCGTAGCCAGGGCCGGTTGGTGGCTGTGTCTGTGGCTGCTGTTTTCTCGACTACCCTAATCCGTCCAGGTAAAGGAAACAGGAACCTGATTCCAATAATAATCTTTGTAAATGGCTTTCGTGGGGCTCTCTATATGTTCCACCTCCAAACCCTTAATAATGGCACCACCGCCTAATTCTGCGCCTGCGACCCACCTTTGCCCGTTTTCTCTTGCATTCTCCACCACTATGTTTGGCTCTGTGAATCGCTTGCGTGGAATACGTCGTTTTAGTAATCAAGTGGTCTGTATGGCCCCCGATGAGGAGAAATTGACTCGCCGCAATCCTCTGGATTTCCCTATTGTATGTGTCTATCTCTCTGTTTTTCTCTATATTTATGTATAGACATATATTCGCTTCTGTTTATTTGGTAATATATTGTTTATTGCTGCAATTGAAGTTTGAAGGTCATTTCGTCAATTGGTTGTATAGGTTATTCAGTTAAATGTTTGTTATTACATAACTTAACGATTCTGGAAGCAGAAGATGCAAGATGTACTAGATTCTTGGTTTTCTCATTGATATTATCTGTTTGTCTGAATTGTTTCAGAAGATTTCTCTTCTTATTTGATCATGTTGAGTGAGTTTTGTTGAATAGAATTGGACATTTTAATTATCAAAACTCCTTCTGCTATCAATTGGAATCCTTATCAAAGTAATGTCAAAAGACTGCCGCCTAAGCTATCGTACTTTTATTTATGATTTGGTAGGCCTTTGTACCGAGGAAGCTATTTTGATGCTTAAATACCCCGGATGCTATCATGCTTTCATTATAACTTTCCGAATCTTGCACTTGAACTTTGAAGCCCATTTTTTTGCATTGCAAATGATATGATAAGAAGGGTGTATGTGGGAAAGTCATATTGACTTCATTTATTATAATGTCAAAAAATCTGAATACCTCCACCTTTTCTCTTCATAATTGCACTTCATAATTGTAATTGGTGTGGAATTATGTGTAAATAGTTGAAGAAATATTGTTTTAGGGGAGCCAACCTGTAGCTATATCTTTTGGGCGACACAGCCCTTAAGTTTGCAATAACATTTGGTTGAAGACTGAAAGATTTCCTGTATCCATCGAATTCACATCAATCTTGGATATCCATCCTTGGATCAGAAATTAAGGGAGGAGTCATGACTAAATACCCATTCAGTTCTTTGAAACAAATTGTCTGCAGTTTGGTATTTTGAATTGTTTTTTTCAATTCACTATATTTTCTACTTTACCCAATTGAGCATCATAGTTAGCCTATAAAACTCGCTCAAACAGGCACCTTGATTTTCCAAGGTGTGTGGGATCAGAATCTGGTCAAACTTGTGGAGAGCACCTTCACTTACAATTGTTGCATGTTTGGAATTGAGTAGACTTGAAGAATGTGTTTAGTGAACCTACCTAATCTTAGCTAGATCCAACTTAGGACCTATTACTCGTTACAACTCGTTGCTAGTTCCAATTGTGAAATTGCAATGCTGCAAATATGTTCATCAGGGAAATGAATAAACTTTGTTGTCAAAAGCAGCTATATTCATAAATGAGACATGATTTCTGGTCTTTAGTGCTATTGAGCTGTGCGAATTCTCAAAATATCAAGCATTTAGCTTTTGATGATTATCCAACTTTAATTGACTGCTGCTGCTTCTTTGGATTGCTTTTAATACAATCTACTCAATAGAAATTGTCTTTAATATATTTGTATTCCTTCTGTTTTTTGTCCTTTGTTATGGAGAATAACTTAAAGTGGCTTGCAGTTCGTTTGTTATTACCAGAAGTTAATTGTGATTAGTACTTCATCGAATAATGTTTACCATTTATTGTTAGTGTGGTTAATAATGTAGTTTGATTCATACCGCAGGAATGGGAGAGGCCAAAGCCTGGTCGTAGGCCTGATATATTTCCACAGTTTAGCCCTATGAAAACACCAATACCACCTCCGCTGCCTTATGATCCTCCAGAAGAAGACGAAGAAGAAGAGGAAGAAAAGAAGAAAGAGGAAGAGGAGGAAGACCCTGGAAAAGAAGAAGATCCGGATAAGCCTGACAAACAGTAGTGGTTGTAATTATTCACAAGCTTGTAGTTTCTTTTACCTGTGTAGCACCAAGTTTTGGATGAGCATGTTTACGTGAAATGCTAGTGAATGCTATCTTAAGATCACCTTCCCATATTGCCTTTTTGGTTTATTACTAATAGTCTTGTGAATTATTCTAGACTCAAATTAGATAATAGAAGCTTATTTACTCTGTATAAGGAATTTTGATTTTTACAATTCGAAGTCTAACATTATAATGAAGTTCTTTTTTATTTTGTATAACATATGAATAGCAAACATGGAATTACTATTTAAAAATATAATTGCATGACATGTTTATTGAAAGTCAATTGAAGTGTATACTATAAAGCATTTTGATTCAATAAGACCTTTAGTAGAGATATACAAAATAATTTAAGGACCGTTCCTGATATGGTTTTTAGTTTTTGTTTATTGTTTTTCTTTCAAATAAAAATAAAAATAAAAATTTGTTTGGTTGTTATGTATTTTTACTTTTAATACTGATAATAATTAAATATTAGATAAATCTTAATATAAATTATTTTAATTAAATAAATTAAATTTAATCTCTTATATAATATTTATGAACAAATTATTAATGAATTTTTTTTATTTTACTAAAGTAAATAATTTAAATATTAGCTTTTTATAAATTAGTATTTATTTTAAATATATTTTAATTACAATTAAATTTTATTTGACATTTATATATTTTAAAGATATTTTAAATTTAATAATATTTGTTAATAATTATTAAATTAAATTTATTTAATTTAATTACAAAAATTAAATAAAATTCTTATGTATAATTAAATTATTCATAATTATTATTAATAATTAATTATAATTAATTAAATACATTACATAACATTAAATAATTAATAGTTCTTATTAATAATTAATATATTAAATAATTAAATATTATATATTTAGTTGAAAGTAATTCAGATCATGAAAACAAAAAATAAAAACTACTTTTTATATTTTTCATAATTTTTGAAAACTGGAAGAAAACAAAAAGAAACTAAAAAGTTTTTAAAAAGTTTTTTATAAATTTGAAAACAAAAATAAAAATAAAAACAAACAGGCTCTAAATTAATTGATCATATTTTTTCAAAAACTATAACATTAAATATAATTTATATTCTCGGTGTTATATGATTAACTGAATATTATTTATATTGAAACAAAATTACATTATGTCATATTATATGGTGGGAAATAATTACTAGCTTAGGCAGTTTGATTTCTTGTTTTTTTCTTTGATTTTTGTTTTTGATTGTCATATTTGTCCATTCGATCTTTTATGTGAGCTATTGCATTAGTGGGGAATTTCTTGCCTAAGTTGATTTATATAACATGAGAGCTTTGCTATTGGTTTTTATCCTACAGCCTATCAATTGGTTGTAATTTAGTGAAAAATAATTTAATAACATTTTTTATCCTGTACGTGTTTAGATGTATATATAATAAAGTCCATGGGATAATTATATATTGCAAATGAAATTATAATGAAATTAAAATTATTATATTTATATTACATTTATATATTATCCTTAAATTATTCCTAGTTATTGTTTTATTATGATTGGACATTAATAGAATGTAAAAGAACTAGCACATGTTATGTTTTTTTTTATAAAGAAAGTAGTTGATCTTATAGGCTAAATATGGAGATACTTAAACTAACATGTGTGCATTTGTTAGAGAATAAGTTTACTGAATTGATCCTATATGAGAAATCTATTTGAAATATTACTTATATGTTTATGAAAATTGTCACCTTGGTGATTGTACCAATGCTCATTTGACTTGAGCTCTCCAAAGTTATCTTGTATAATGATTGCTATATTTTGATACAATTTATGACCTATTCTAATCATGGTCAACTTATTAGGTAGTCATTGGATGTAGCATAAACTATATGAAGGTAGTTGAGCGATCAAAATAGGATTTATCACCGTAAAGTAATTAGAGAGAATGTTTTGTTATTCTCGATTAGTATTAATTTGACAAATCCTTAGCTAAGGTGGAATGAAATTTTGTAAATAGTTTTAAAATGTCATTAATTGAATCAATAGCTAATGGTGGATAACTAATATGATTGGACTCAAAATAGATATTAATTTTATGCTCTATGTATAATCAGAAGATTGTATAATGAAAGAATTGAATTATACGAAGAAATCCTGCACAAAAAGGTTAGTCACTATAATAACATGTTTTCTATACTAGGGGCTAAGACATAGGATCCTAGACCATTATATATGAGAAATAACATTGAAAAATTATAAGGTGCATTTCATTCATATGCATACCATTAGCATACACACATGAATTATGATATTGTATACATTGCAAAGGCTGTATATGCACTCAATTGACATATTTTAGGGTATAAAGGTTTAAAATGGTCATGATGTGAAATGTGAATTGTTATGTCTTGAATTTTTGATATGATGGTTTTCAATTATTAATTTGGAATTAATTGTTACAATTGGGAGATTTATAAATTTATGTGTATTTTTGGATTAAGAAAAATGCCAAGTGGCAAGACAAGTTGACAAATGGCAGTAGAAATAATTGACATATGGCAATAGAAATAAATGACACGTGGCATTAGGATTAATTAACAAGTGGCTTAGATAATTGGGTGACAAATGACATGGAGATTAGGAGACAAATGGACTAGTTATTAAGAGATAATTGAAACTATGAGTATAAGGCATGTGGCAAGTGAAAAGTGTCACAATACTGGCCACACACCTTAACCCAGACACTCACACTAGACGTAACCATCTTCTCTTTCATTCTTACTTTTTACTACATGCTCTCATCTTTTTCTTTCTTTTCTTAACTCACGACACTCTCACCTAACCCCACGACTTTGAGTTTTTGCCACAATCTTTCACCTTATCACTACAATATCTAGCTGTCTTCACCTTATTGATGAAAACCTAACCTTTTCCTCCTTAAAATGGTGATGATCGTGTAAGTTTGGAGGGGCTAGGTTAACTCACGATATGAGGAAGCTTTGGAATTAAACAAGTAACTAAGATATTGTTCTTCATGGCTTATTTTAATAGAAACATTTATAATGATTATTTAGGGATAAATTGATGGTGATAATGGTGTATGAAGTGTGCTGGAATGTTGATAAATAAATGTATATGTTTGTGTTCTATTTTTTGTATAAATGATGAATAATAACTTATGTATTATTGTATGGATGATTTTGAGTTGGAATTGAGGTTATATTGATGAGGAATTTAGGTCTAAATGATGAACTATGCAGAAGATGTGTTGATTATAGTATGTAAAGGTTAAAATATGGAAAATTTTGAAGGAGATGGATTATGAAATTGCCTCCATAATCGTGAGAAATGCATGGAGAGTGAAATGTTATCTTTTATGTGATTGTTGAATCAACTAATGATAAGTTATTTTACTTTGGTGTATTCAGACTTGATTGAGACTTGAAATGAACCTAATTTGATGATGGATTAGTGGATAAAGTGTTTGATATGTTTAGGTTGTTAATTAAGGTTATTACTTAAGAATGAATTGTTGATATCAATGTGTATAAAATCTGGAAATTTAGAGTTGTTAAAGGAATAAAGGTGTCCTTAAGAATACAATTGTGATCTAAAGAACATGATAAAGGTGTATTAGGTATTAATGAATGAAAATTGGATATTATATGATTATATAATGCTAGAAAAAGGATTTGATGAATGTATGATTGATAAGATTAGAATAATCAAGTTTACTAGAGGTATAAACCTAAGTGCAAACTAGACATATACAAGTAATAACGTGTGAATAGTTAAGATATGTGATTTAAGGATATATACTCAGGGAAAGTCAATTGAGCATGGCACATATATATATGTGCATGATTGAATACTTATATGAATGATCAACTTAGTAATGTGTGTAAAATGTGTGTATTGCATAACTAAAGAAGCGTAAATAGAACACCAGCATCCAAACATTGCTCGTTCGTCAAGGAAATAGCTAATCTGGAGCTTATTGTGAGTCAACTTTGATGTGTTCTCACTAGAGTTGATTTGTTTCTATTTAAATTTTAGCTATTAAACTGTTATTAATGTGATTGAGATAATTCTGGACATTTATGGTCTAAGGAGTTTGATAATTGAGATTGCATTGGGAGTTTTCCTAATTGAATGTGAATCGGGAAAAATATATGTATTTAACAAATTGTTGAATGTCGGACTTAGATCTGATGAATATGTGAAAATGACTATTTGTAATAAAAGAAAGTGATTGATTGCATATAATGAGAAATGATGCATTTCATCATATTGATATGCATAATCAGATAAAGGAGTTGTGATTGAAGTGACTAGTGAAAAAGAGCTTAAAGCTCAGAAATGTACATAAAGAGCCACTGGCTCAGTATTTAATAAGCCCGGTATCCACAATGGGTACAGGACAGTTATTAATGAGCCAAGAAGGCGCTCGGTCACAATAAATAAATAACGAAAGTGGATTCATAGATTATAATATGATTTCATATATAAAGATTTAGAAATATTGTATATGAATAGATCTACCATAATTGGAATGAGTTGATTGCACCTTAGAGATAGGATAACATAAATCTTTTGGATTAGGCTCAAACCTAATAAAGGGATTCATAAATTGGTAAAGCAATCCTGTAAACTTTAACCTGAGTAAATATGTTGAAAACCTTAGGATTAGTTGTTAGTAAACTCAAGCTCAGCTATTAGCATATCATAGGAATCTCCATGGTTCAATAAATCAATAAAATAATTGTATAATAAAAGATCAATCTGTTAAAGGTTTTGGGGGGTTCAAAACCTACTTACTAATTTTCTGATATCGATAGTTTACTAAGTGCTTCCTTAATTCTCTGATTGAATTTTTCCACCTAATTATTTTACTTGCTTTAGTTTTATCTTTTTTAAAATAAAAAATCAAAACCAATTCCATTGACTAGATAATAGGATAATAGTAATTATTAGTATTCATAGTCCTTGTGGGATTGATCCGTACTTACTGGTAACAGTTACAGCTAAACCATACACTTGTGGTTAATTCAAAATTGACTAACTCAAAAAAAGCCAATCAAGTGTATGGCACCGTTGCTAGGGACTTCAATATTAGGAACACCTGAATGTTACTACTTTATTCAATATTTTTTGTATTTTATTTTATTTTATTTTATTTGTATTGCATTTATGGCTTATTAACTTAATTACTTTTGAATTTCTCTACGTGAGTTTGTAGTTTATTGTCGGATTTATGATTCATTGTCATAGCCACAACTTACAATGGAAGGATGAAGTAGACAATACTTTTATGGAAGCTATGATTATGTCTTTACAATACAAACATCACTATATGGGAGAGAGAGGTGTTCTCATATGTTTTTGAAGGCTTAACTGATGTTTATGCCATGTTGCAACATTTGTGGGAATACTTACTACAATCATGAATGTCAAGAACCGATCTATATATAGGAGTGACCAAACATGCACAATCAACCTCAAGGTTTACTATATGGGAACAACTACAATTCAGAGTGGGGCAACTCTTACACCTATGAATGGAACGATTACACTCCAGCTAAATTTTTATAGCACCAAACACCTCCAATTAACAAGCCAACTCTTGAAGATATGATGATCAATTTCATTCAAGAAAAAATCATAAGGCATTAGGAAATAAAGT
This sequence comes from Erythroxylum flavicans, assembly GCA_027576715.1. Lineage (NCBI taxonomy): Eukaryota > Viridiplantae > Streptophyta > Magnoliopsida > Malpighiales > Erythroxylaceae > Erythroxylum > Erythroxylum flavicans. The sequence continues at coordinate 13,116 of JANZXP010069602.1, forward strand.
CTTGTATACAAAATTTGGTGAACTGGATGGACCTACTGGTGGAGATAATATCTACTGAGTTGCAAGGGAGTTTTCCCAATACTACTAGAGCAGACTCTACTGAATTTGGATTGGTAGTCACCTTTAGTAGCAAAAAATAAAGCTCCCAGTAAAAGAAGAAAAATATGAAAAGGAAGAGGAAGAGAGTATTACAAACAAAATAATGGAAATCTTGGCTGAAATGAAAGCTGACCGACGTGAATTCGAAAGTGAAGAAAAAACAAAGGTTGGCTTCATAAATAAAGGGAAATTCCTAGAAAATCTTCCTAAAGAAGAAGATGAAGAAACCTCCATCCAAGAAGAGAAAATAGAAAAGTGTTAAGAAATGTACTTACACAGCTGTGTAGGTTACAGGTTGTGCTAAAACTGCATTTATAAGCTCCTAAACCCTTCCAATGAGTTACATGGTCTTATGTATGACCGTGTAAGTTTCAATAACTTAATTTCTTTCATTTTATTGTCCCATCTTCACTATAATTCATCTCTTTGTTCCAAAAAGGTAAATAAGGTTGAAATCCTTAGTGACTTATGTCTATCCACTATTCACTACTCTCTAATTATGACTATATAGTCCTATAAGCAATAAATAAAGAGAAAATGTTTAATTTTTTGTTTCAATTTATTAAAAAACCTAAAAAAAAAGCTTAAAAACACACATTATAACTAGGATCCTAACCCCCATACTTAAAACTTACATTGTCCCCTATGTAACGTCAAATGTAAGAAATGGAGCATCCAATAAAAATAATAAATGCGAAAATGTAAATGAACAGGAAAAAACTTGCCTTGTGTTACCTCCCAAGCAGTGCCTTTTTTTAATGTTGTTGGCTCAACTCTTTGTTTCCCTCTTCAAGTGATACCATTTACATCTTCAAGTATCACTGCTTCCATATTATCCATTTGAAAGCCTTCATAGTATGGCCTCAAGCAATGAGCATTCACTTTAAATTTCTTTTATGTTTTTAAACTCCATATGTCTACTACACTAAGCGGAAAGACATGTGATACCTTAAAGGGACCAACCTAATGGGAAGACAACTTACTTAGGAATAATTTATGTCTTGAATGATAAAGAAGAACTTTCTGACCCACAAGAAAGATTTTCATCTAGATCATCTTGTCATAGAAAGCTTTGTTCTTCTCCTTATATATCATTTCATTATGATAAGAGTCATTCCGCATCTCTTCTAAAGCCATTCCGCATCTCTTCTAACTCTTACAATTGTAACTTTCTATGCACTCCGGCATCATCAAAATTCATATTGCACCGTCTTATAGCCCAATATGCTTTATATTGTTACTCCAAAGTAATGTGATACAACTTCCCAAACAGCAATCTATATGGAGATATACCGATTGGCATTTTATAGGCCGATCTATAGGCCCACAGTACATCTTCTAGGCTCAAGCTCCAATCCTTTTTGTTAGGTTGAACTGTTTTCTCCATGTTCGACTTAATTTCTCTATTTGGTACCTCAGCTTGGACATTGGTCTAGGGATGATAGGAGGTGGAAAATTTATGCATGATGTGGTACTTCTTTAGCAATGTTTCCATCACCCTATTGCATAAATGGGTTCCCCTTTCCCTTATGATGGCCTTTGACATCCCAAACCTAGAATGGATGTTATATTTAACATAAACTACAACAATTTTAGTGTCATTAGTTTTGGTGGGCTTTCTTCCACCCACTTGGAGCTATAATCAATTATAAGTATAACATATTGAAAGGAAAAAGGAGGAAAAGGACCTATAAAATTAATACCATAAACATAAAAAATTTCATAGAAAAGAGTAAACGTTTGTGGCATTTGATTTTTACAAGACAAGTTACTGACCTTCGGCACGTATGGCTTGACTTGCAAAAGATATATGTATATATAAACAATGAATGCCAGTAAAACTTTATGGGTAGCACTTTTTACCCTAAAGTTTCCTACATAAGCATATGAATGGCAGAAGGCTAAGATAAAAGGCATCTCACTCTCAGGCACACTCCTTCTTATGACTTGATCTGCATAGTGCATCCAAAGATAAGGATCGTCCTATATGTAGTACTTGGATTCACTCTTCAATTTATCCCTTTGATTCATTAACTAACCAATAGGTAATTTGTTAGTAAAGAAAAAATTCACGATCCCTACATATCATGGAGGTGTTAAATCGGTGGAAAACAATTGTGCATCTAGAAATGTTTCTTTCAAAGGGATATCATCTTCCTTTCTAATCAAGCAATTGAGGTGATCATCAACCACATTTTCCCCCTTTCTTATCTCTTATTTCCAAATCAATTATTTAAAGGACGAGAATCCATTTAATGAACCTCGACTTTGCTTATTTCTTTGAGAGAAAGTAATTTAAAGCTATATAATAAGAGTAAACAATAACTTTAACACCTAAAAAGTATGAACAAAATTTTTCCAAAGCAAAAAAAAGTGACATAATCTCTTTTTCAGTTATAGAATAATCTATTTAGGCTGGGCTTAAAGTCTTCGAAGCATAGTAGATGGTATGTGTAGCTTTGCCCACTCATTTTCCTAAAACCACTTCTGCAGATGGCATATGTGGCTTTGACCATGCTATGTCGTAGAACCACTCCCATTGGATAATCACTTGCATCATATATGATCTCAAAGGAAAGTCTCTAATTTGAAGGCTGAATTACTGATGGGGATGTTAAAAGCTCCTTAACTCTATTAAAAGCCTCTTTGCATTTGTCGTTAAACTCAAAAGAGACATATTGTTTTAATAGCTTACATAAGAATGAGGTTATCTTTGAGAAATCTTTGATGAATCTATAGTAAAAACCTATATGGACAAGAAAAAAATGAACCTCTTGCACAATTGAGGGGTAAGACAATGCTAAAATGGGATCAATTTTAGATTTATCTATCTCTATACTCTTAGAAGATATAATATTGATAGAGCGTGTCGACTGCATTACAAAATTGACCTAACTCTGCACATTTCAAACTTATAGATTTGGTGAGCGGGGATCGTATCCACAAGAAATGTTTCGTTAATTCTCATAATGAAAATAATTAATGCAAAGGAAATAAAGAGGGTTTGGGTTTAATGCAATTGAGAAAATAAAGTAGAATCAAACTAGTAAAAACAAATTATAGTAAACAATCGAAAATGATAAAATTAATGAATGTGTGTAAGACCTGGTTCTCGGATCAATCTCAACCTACACACGATTAAACATCTTTCATTGTTATAATGCTTTCACACCTCTCCTGTAACTATTGATTGTGGACTAACAATACACTCTGCTAATCTCAATTTTTCCTTAAGTCATGCTTAATTAAGAGAAACTCGTTAATTAAACCTAGCCATCGAATAACCTAGGATACGATCTCTAGATTTAATTGGGTATCCACATTACAAAATAAAAAAACAAACCAACCTAAGCAACAATCACATAAGCTCAGGTCATTTAACCTAGGCTACGTTATCTCTAATGACTAAAAACTATTAGTTACTATGTACGAATCCAAATACAATAATTATGGATTGTATTAATGATTTTAGCAATGGGTTCACAATATAAACAATCTAATGATAGCGAGACTATGATTATCTATTCATGAATACCTAAGTCGATTAAACAAAGGAAAACATAAATAATTTCGAGAGAGATGTAACATTAAGCAAAAATAAGATAAACTTAACTATACATCCTAGGCATCAATTTCACCTTCGAACTGGTGTCAGGATGGTTAGCCTTCCATCTTCTCTATCAATCTTCAAAAATCAGCTTCCATAGCCTCCATTCTTGTTAAAACCCGAAGAAAAATGATGAAAAATCATGTCTGTCAATTGCTCTCTAGATTATTCTCAACCGTAACAATACTGTTTTATATAGTAAATAACTAGGTTAAATGGGATAGCTGGCATCAAATTCACAGTGGTGACTGTGTCTCATGGTTTTGAGTGGTGTCTTACACCCATAAGACACCTTTGCATGGGAATGAGAGTGGGTGTGCAGTTGGTGTCACAACTGTGAGACTGCTCACCACTGTGACATTTTTTTAGTCTGGCTGTGAGCTGCTTCATTGCTTTGTTCTTAACTTTTATACTCTATATTGTCTCTTCTTCTTTTAATCTTTTCCTTCTTCTTGCTCCATGAAAACAATAGAGTATGAGCAGTGAGAAGATGGTTTAATGAGTATGCTTTCTGATAGTGGTAGGTTAAATAATGTTTTAGTGGGTACTTTAGTATATGTTTAGTTATTAAATTGAAAGATTAGTGTATGTTGTTAAGTTAAGCAGACTTCACTCTTTCTATTGATTTTAATGAAAGTCAAATAATAATAATAATAGAAGAATGTGTGAATTATTTTAATGAGATTGTTAAGAGTGCAGATAAATGCAAGAGGCACAAATCATCAAGTTAAGATGATATTCAAGCAAAGTCATCAGATGAAGCGAAGTCAATAGATGAAGCGAAGTCATCAGATGAAGCAAAGACATAAGACGAAGCAAAGACATAAGACGAATTATACAAAATGAATTATACAAAACAAATCAAGATGTTATAACTGAAGAACAACTTACAACAACAGTTAGTTAGTTAGTTGGAGTTGGTTACAGGACTTAACTAACAATTGATCTTTGAAGATTCTACAAGCAGTTTTCAAGAAGATCGTTGGAGATTTAGAATATAAATATCACTTATAGTCATAAACAAAACATATACAATATACACAAGACATAACCTTACAACTCTGAACCTTTAACTCTTAATTCTTTTCTTATGATACTGTAAAAAATAGCTTGAGTGAAAAGAAGAAAGAAGAGAGATCAAGTTGACTTGTAACGTGAGTTTAGAAAACTCAAAATCTTTTCAGTGAAAGGGAAGGCTATAGCCTAAAGAGGCTAAGATAGCAGATAAAGAATACTTTGTGAAAAAGACTTGAAGAGGCTCTAGAAGTGTGAAATAATACTTGTAAAAGTTGAAAGAGATAGGTAAATCTCAAATATATTCTAAGGACTGGACGTAACCGTAAGGTTAAGGGTGAACCAGTATAAATCACGTTGTCATATTCTTTAACCCTTATCTCCTTAATTTCATGTTGTTAGAAGAATAGATACTATTTTTCCTGTTGCATTACTCAAACAAATTAAGTGCGTTGTTTTGTAAATTGTCTGAATCTTTCAAGAAAATCAAGAAGTTTTTAAAGATTTCAATCTTAGACGATTTATCACAATTCAACCCCCCTTCCTATGTATTCTTACATATTACATGATTTCTATAATAACAAGTGATTTATTTCAAAACTAATTATCACAAGACCTATAGAAGCAAATATGGGCTTAAGGAAGGAATCCTCTGAATATTAGGTAGCTTTAAGTCGGGCAAAATACTTTTTGAAAGGGGTGGAGTAATTAAAAATACAGTTAGGTGGGCTATTTCACTAGCAGGGCCCAAAATTCCTATATGAACACAATTCATTATTTTGGGATACGCATATAAAATTAAAGGAAAATGCCTTTTTATGAAAATAAAATTGCAATTTTTTTATTATAGACAAACAATATCTCTTATTTTTCCTTTATATTGAAATAACAAATTAAAAATTAAAATAATCCAATTTTAGACTCATTTGAATGTAGTAAATAATAGCAGAGACCAAAAATGGATGTGTATACAAATCATAAGAGCAATTAATCGACGATATGGTCTATTGGTGACATTACTGTTGCTGTGATCAAAGAAGCACTCCTTAATTCCCTTCAGAAACATTAGAAGTGATTAGAGTTCTAATATATTAACTTGTAAAGAGCTCAAATGCAAAAGTTGTATGATAATACATTATGATGACAATGTTGCAGTTGTTATTGATCAAAAAGGAAATCTAAAGAGAGTTTGAATTTTTTGTGTGATCACATGAGAATTATCTGACATCATGTAAATTATAAAAAGTATGATAGATCCATCGAATCCCATTAAATAACTTATGGCTTCCTATGGTAAACATATCTAGATCAGATTTCTTTTGATGTTGTGCCATTTTTAGGGTAAGGCTAATAGATCTAGTAATAGTCTCCTTTATAGTCACGGGCTAGTCATAAGCCTTAACAGTTTTATCTTCAGGTTAACATCTAGTGAAATAAAAAACTATTTATACCTATAATCTTATTTAGCAGGGGATAAACCAACAAGATGTTAATCATTTTTTGGCCCTTATTATCTTAATTCAAAAATAAGAAGTCACATCTTACCCTCTTTCTTGAGGTGATTCCTATTCACATCCAACTTGAGGAATTCTTGTTTCCAACTTAACATTTACTAGTTTTAGTTGTAAATTAATTGATCATTTCTATACCAATATTTGAACTAACCGTAAGAGCATGACATAGTTGTAACTAGCACAGGCAAGTACACGTCGATCCTACAAAGACAATGATTACTAGTAATTACCTTTCTTCTATTATCTAGCCCATAAATTAGATTCTAGTTTTAATAAATAAAATTAAACTTAAAAAATTAAACTAAAATAGGAAACAATAATGAATGAAGAAAAAAGGAAATCGCCTAGAAAATTCAATATCAAAGATTAGTGTCTAAGTGATGAATTCCCCTAAACATCATTAAATAGTTAATCTTTTATTATGCAATTATTTTATTGACTATTGCACTGTAAAAATTCCTATCCTATGTTATTAACTCTCTCGAGACTACTAACAACTAATCCAGAAGGTGATTAACTAAATTATTTCTAGTTAAAGTTCCTAGGATTGCATTATCAATTTATGAATTCTGCTATTAAGTTTGACCCTAATCTAGAGGATTTATATTAACCTATCTCTAGGTTTGCAATCAACTCCTTTCAATTATGATAGATATATTCACATAAAAGATTTCTTAATCTTCATAATATGAAATCAAATTATGTATTAATATTCTAGATCTATTAAAACATACATAAAAACACATAATTGATTCATAGTAAATCAATCAAAATAATCGCATTAAATAAAAGAATCAAAACATATTGTTATCCCAACTAGGGTTCACCTCACTTGAACATTAAATAGGTTCAGTTACATATAACATAAAATGAAATAAAAGATAAACATGAGGAAAAACGAATAGAAAATGAATAAATCATAATTCTAAATCTCCCTTGCTCTTTTATTGAATGTTTTTACAAGTTTGAGGTTTAATGTTGTAATCTATTGGATCTTTTGAAGATTTGTTCATGTTATACACATTCTTTAATCAAAATCATCCTATATGTGAGCTTTCTATGTCTAGAATTGTCTCCAAAAGTCTACTCTCCCCTATTTGCCTTTGTTCACATCCTTTTATAGTGAAAGATAAGGTTTTTGGGAGATATACTATCTGATACACAAGTGTGTGACAGATCGTGTATATTCAAAAACTCTATAATTTATGATTTTACACAATTTCTAAGACTTACACAGGTATAAACATGACCATATATCCCTAATTTGCTTTAAAACTTCATTTTATGACATATTTTCATTCGAATTCTTCTCCTTTTGGTTCATGAAGGAAATTATAAGCTATAAATGCACTTACAGCAAATTAAGTAACAAAAATACCATAAAATTACAAAATATCAAGCAAAATACATCAAATATGGGTGTATAAATATAGTTAAATATGCATCAATCATAAAACTCCTTACTAAAACTAAAGCACCAAAACTTAAACTACTAGCGCAGAACAAAATCCATAGGAAAGGGCACACCAAACCATTTTGGGATAGGGTCACCCTCAGCACAGACAAAAGGGAAAGTTTAATGAGAATGAGATTGATGGTTTTTTTCCTTTTTCTATTCTATAAAGAAAGAATATAAATACCTAGTTCTTCCTTAAATAACACATGAACTTACTTATGAAATGGAAACATGCCTAGATCAAGTGTAGAGAGGATCAAGTAGAAGTGGACAAGAGAGTAGGTATTTTTCTTTAATAAGAATAACTCGATCACTTCCCCCTTGAGAGCTAACAATAGTGGATAAGATAATTGCTTCTCAAATAAGACCTGTTCATAGCCAATAGTTTTATCCTACTTCTATTTTTTATAATTAATTGGAATATTGCTCACTCTGTGAGACAATGGATCTAACTTTAGGGTTTAGTGGCTTCATATATCGTGCCAACTTAATCGAACTACTTGGACCAGAGTCATTTGTTTCTTTAACCTATATCCATACTAAAAGAGCTAAATCAAATGGTGACTAGATTCAATCCTTGCACAAAACTCTATCACAACAAGAAAAAAAGACCCCTACTACTAGATCAATAAGAACATTTGAATTTGGCAAAGACAGAAAAGTGAATATGTATTTTACTTGAAAAGTAAACTGTTTTTTCTATCAAGAAAGGACTAAATGCTGATAGTTGTAAGACTTTCGATGACATGGAGCTAACAAGTTTACTCAAATAGCATAACGAATATAAGGATGAAGAAATGTTCACCAACTTTGATAGGTATATCATTGCAAGCAAATAGAGTAGAGTGCTTATTGTTCGCTTCTATTGGAGTTGCAAGTTTGTTGCAGTCGGTCCTACAGTAAAGGAAGAACTTTGCTGCTTACTTGTTATATCCCCATCCACGATTTAGCTCATTCTTCAAACCCTACTTCTCCTTTCCCCTCTCTTTATTTTATCATCCAAAAATAGTTTGTATACGGTATAGCCAAGTGGTAAGGCATCAGTTTTTGGAACCAACATGCAATGTTTTGAATCAATTTACTCCAGATTATAAGCACTTGATTAAATCTTTCAAAAACAAGTTGATGACTACAGGGGAAACAACTGAGTGTAGTCATTGAGCCTAGTTTATAGCAGTTTTATTTGAATATGCTTTCCTGTGAAGAGAAAGACAGGAAAGAAAGAAGTTAGAAAAAATCCCTTCCAATTAAGCAACCCACAGAGTTAATGTGGACTCAACATCTATCCCAAAATGTAACATTTTACATATAATGTGACCCACCTTCATTTTAAAAATTTCCACATCATGACAAAATTTGTCAAATTAACAGATTACTAGTGATTGCTTAACACTGTTAGTGAGAAGGGTTCATTTTAAACTTTTTCTAAACATTAGGGTTCATTTTGAACGTTTTGTAAATGTTAGGGTTCATTTTGAACCCGAAAACATTCGAGTCTAATTTAAATGCCTGTGTAAACTTTAGGGATTATTTTGTTCTTTTGGCCGACACACCGATGCTAAAACCTTTTCTCAAGATATCTTCCAAACACTTAAGGTCCTCATTCTGGGTCTTGTTCCTCTGGTGTGAAAGTAGTTGATTATGTATTTTGAGAATTCTTTTGATCTCAATTACTCCATCTCCATCTTTGCATATTTATATATAGAAAGTAAAAAGGAAAAGGTATGAATAGAAGAATTATGTTAAATAATTGATTTATCCAGTTGAGGCATGATTTATTTTGAAAGAATGATTCTAGATAGAAAGAAAGTCCTTCCTATACTTTCATTGAAAAACTATAGAGAACTTTTGTTGGTTATTGACCAATGGAAAGTATGGGAGCTACGATATAATGTATTCTTCCTAATCTTCTACCATAACCTTTTTATATTGAACACAGTGGAATATAGAAATAAAAGCAACTAGATGATTCAACATCGAATAACCTTCCCTTATATAGCCTACAATCTTGTTTTGCTTCTCTTATTATATTTTGAGTTACCTTAAAACATTGAAAGTAACCGGTTTCCAAAATAGAGAAAGAGAACTTAATCAAAGAAACAACAATCTTATATACAATAATCCCATATGCTAAAGAAGGAAAAAGGATCAGAAAAAAGGAATTAGAACATTTTTATAGAGGTAAGCTTTGGAAGTGTAGCGGCATTCCATAACCGACGAACGTAAAATTGTAAAAGAAACAGTTGCAGGCTATTTTGGATGCTTACCTTCTTGCATTTGCTAATAAGACTAATAAGAATACTCACTAAGCCAATAAGATTGATACTCCCATTTCCCTTACCCCTTTACTAATAACTGGAGGCGAAGAAGAGCTACTTGGCATCCCTTGTGGTTGAATTCATGCTTTCATGCCTAATATGAAAATGAAATTAAAGATAAGTTGTAATGTAATCTGAAAAAGTCGCATAACCATTATAATAAGTCAATCTAGAAGGATTAGTTGATTAGGAGGTGATTGATTTAGGTTTATCAATATTAAAATTTATTGTAAGCGTACAATGGAACTATAGCTAGCATAGCCAAGTATGGGTCGATCCTACAAAAACTGTAATTACTAGTAGTTACCCATTTTCTATTATCTAACCTAAGTATCAAATTTTGTATTTTAATTAAAAATTAGACTAAAAATAAACTAAGACTAAAACAATATTGAACTCAAGACAAAGGAAAATACCTAGCAAAATCGATATCAAATAATAGTCTCTAGAAGATGAATTCCCCTAAGAATCCTTTAATTATTAAACCTTTATTATGTAATTATATTATTGATTATTAGAGCATGAAAATTCCTATCTTATGTTAATATCTTTTTGAAAAATATTAACAACTAATCCATCTGTAGATTAACAGATCTCTTTCTAGTTAAAACCCCTAGGATTGTATTATCAATTCATAAATTTCTCTATTAGGTTTGACCCTAATCTAGAGGATTTATGATGGCCTGTCTCTAGATTTTCATGTAACTCCTTCCAATTATGGTAGATCTATTCATATAAGAGGATTTCTCAATCTTATTCATAATAAATCAAATCATGCACTAATATTTTGGATGTATTAAAACAATACCAAAACACATAATTGAATTGCAATAAATCAGTCAATATAATTTCATTGAATAAAAGATCAAGTCATGTTGATATCAAAAGTTAGGGTTCAAAACACCTAGATACTAAATAAATTTATTTACTACTTATAAAAAACAAAAACAAAGATAAATTTTCAGAAAAACTAATAGAAAACAAAGAAATCATAATTATAAATCTCCTTTTTTCTTTTATTAGATCTTCTTGAAAGTTTGGGTTTGATGTTGTTATCTAATAGATCTTTTGATGTATTCATTGTTTTTTCCTCGTCCCTTTATAATAACTATCGCCTCTATATATGTCTTAAAACTTAAAATTGCTTAATAACTTGGCTCTCTTTTGTTCGCCTTGGCTTATGTCTTTTTATAGTAAAAACTAGGGTTTCTGGGACATATATGTCACTTATAGGGCTGTGTAGGTAACATATTAATCCAAAAACATCTAAAATCATGACTTTACGTGTTTACAAAAACTTACACAAGCATATACATAGCTATGTATCTCCAAGTTACTTTAAATCTTTGTTTTATGCCACAATTTCATCCAAAATATTCACCTTTTATTCTAAGAAGGCAATTATTACCTATAAATGTACTTTGAGTAAATTAAGTTCCAAAAACAGAACAAAACTATTTTACAATTAAGTAAAACATGTTAAATATAGGTGTATAATTATAGTCGACTAAGCATCTATCAGAAGGCATGGCTAAGGATATTACAAGCAGAGCCTCTGTTCAAAGCTATAGGGTGAGAAAGAAATTAGACACTAACTCAAAGACTAATACAATAGGCTTTGATTCATCAGTTTTAGCCCTTAGATAAAAGGGTTATGGGTGTAGACTCGAAAGCATCTTCAATAGCCACTGACTACTCAATCAATTAGATAATCAAGCCCTTACTTTACCACTTATAAGACTGAAAAGAAATAGAAGAATCAACCAATGCTATTGCTACCTCCTCCTTTTCCCCTTTGATACATTCCTCGTAAAAAATGTGTTGCTTCCACTAAAATATCTATCTATTTTACAGTAAAGTTGTAGCTTCCTCTTATAATAGTTATTCTACTCACTAGCATATTTGGTAAAAATGAAAAACTTAAACAAAAATAAAAGGAAAGGTAAATGGCAATTACACTAGCTTACGAGCCAACAGCTTTAAAGCTTATCTGACTAAGTTCCATCTCTAATTCACTAGCTTTCAAAAGAGGAAACCTATAAGCCAAACCACTTTCAACAACTTCTTTGAAGAGAAAAATGTCATCCTTTTATTAAAAGAAGATATTTTTTACTATTTTCTTACTGACTAGCTCATTCGTCAATTGATCTTGAATGAGAATTTTAAAAATATTTTTCTAAAGAAATCAACTTTAACTAAAGAAATTTTCTTTTGCTACTGACCGTTAGGGTATATATGAAATTCAAGTTTGCGTTGTTGTAGTTCCTTTTGCTTGCTTTGGAAGCAAGATACCTTCTATCTTTTTTTATTAAACATATTTCCTATCTCTTCTCTCTTTACGCTTTTCTAAGATGACTGAATAAGGTTGGTTGTTTAAAATTTCTCTTTTAGTCAATTCATTTGTTAGTTGTCAGACAACAAGTGAGGGTAGTTGGTTTTAAGCAATCAATATATTTTTTTTATCAGGCATTTATTTGGGAATGAGCTTTCAATCATTCCCTTTCCTTTTGGAGATCTAATCAAAAGTTATTTTAAAGACCTTAAATTTCTAACCCAAGGAAGCAAACTAGTAAAGTTCAACTTTGACTTAAGGGGTAACATACCTAAAAGAAATGAATGACATATGATTGATTTGATTTCCTTTTCCTATTGTTTATTCTTCTATTATTTTTGATGAAAAATATTCATACCATTAGGAAAGGAAATAGATAAATAGATAACATTTAGCTTTAAGGATACTTTATTTACTAGGAGAGTGGCTAAGGTAATTTTCTTTTATATTAGTTATCCTTTAGAATCCAATTTTGATAAGACTATAAAGTAAAAGTCATCAAGCCAATCTTAAGCAATATGTAGTGTACCTTAAAGTCATGTCCTATTATTTTGACTTGACCTCATAGTACCTTGACGGTATATTACTAGTAAACTTAGTTGTTGAGGAGATAGTTTCTTTGATTTTACTTCCTTTTGATAATTTCTTTGATTTTCCTTACTTTTCTAGCTAGGAGTTGGCCAGTTCTTAAAAAGTTTATAAGACAAGATAGTTAAGAGAGGAAGAAAAACTAACTTGTAATAAGAATAATATAAAGAACAACCTAAAGAAAATGAGTGATTCCTTTCCCTTTTCAAGAGCTAGAAGTTAACAATAGATATCCATTCAGCCTTTTCTTTTCTCTTTGTTAGCAGAAGTAGAATGACTTATATATTAGTTGTGAACCTACCCTATATATATATATTAGATAGAGTTTTACACTCTATCTTTCATAGTTTAGGGGGTAGGTTCACAATTAATATATAAGTCATTCTACTTATATATATATATATATATATATATATATATATATATATATGTAAGGAATTCTTATTAGGTATATTTCATGTGTCTAGTCTCTAGGAGGGTAGTACCTTGTAACGACAGGCCTTGATCCTAAGTCAGATAAGAATTTCGGTGTAAATTTGATATCATAAACTGCTAAGTAAAAAAATTTTATCCTCAGAGGTTTTGTCACGTTATTCTAGAACATATTCTGAACATTGGTTTGTCTTTGAGCTCCTTTAAGTTGCATCGAAGAGAGTCTCTTCTCAGAAAGTTCTTGCCAAAGGGAATCATTACTCGTAAGTTAACATGGGTAAAGTAACCTAATCAAATCAAAAAGGGATATCAAAAAGAGGAAAATATGAAGACCATTAATCAAAGGAGTAGGGATGAGAATTTCACATCAAGACCATTAATTGAAGGAGTAGGGATGAGAATCTCATGTGGTGTTTTTGTCTATCCAACTCGTTATGCATACTATTCATATAACTGACATTTTGCATCCTTTTTTCAATGATGTATTCAATCAAGAAATATATGTTTTAATAAGATTAGGTTACATAATGGCTCTATGAGAGAAGATCAAGAAAGAGGATTAGACCAGGCTCAATTACACCAGTCCTTTTGGCTTTTATCTGTCATATAATAACAAAAGCTTCCTTTAAGGTTTTTCTTCCTCTTTCTTTCTAGGTACCTTTTAGCCGTTGATAATTCTCCACCATCTAGATTTATAAAGTGGTCAATGTCCTAATAAAGAACAATTTATTTTAATAATAATAATAAAGAGAGTTAGATTTATTAAGATAGTTAACATGATAGTCAATAGCAGGGATATCAAGCAGTAATAGTTAGTCTTTCTTTTTCTTAGAGCTAGTATGAATTTAGTTAATTTCATTGAGCGTTTACTAAGGATTTTTTTTTAGTAGCTTCTTCCCTCAAGTAGGGACATCAATCAGAAAGGATACAGTAAATAAGGAAGGGAGTCTGAAGACCTTGTTATAACCAATCCTACTCTTTGTGAGCCATTTACCTTCCCGCCTTTGCTTTAGTACCCTTTAACCTTCTTTTTTAAATTTCTAATAGGAGTCAGCTACTAGAAATTTCTAGTAGCATTACCTCCTCGTGCCATTGTATGAATAGTATGGGTTTAGATATAAATCCCTTAGCTTTAGTCCCTAATAGATATGATATGGACTATAGTAAGAAAGATTTTCTCTCCCTAAAATAAAATCTTCTAAAGTTTATTGTTTCTGATTGTGACATCAAATTTGTGGGTAAATTTTGGAGTACTTTATAGAGGAAGCTAGGAACCTAATTGGAGTACTTTACAACTTATCATTCACAAACTGATGGTCAAACAGAGGTGACCAACTGCATTTTAGACAATTTATTACATTGTGTTACTGGAGAAATTTTGCTACTTGGGATCTAACACTACCATAATCAAAATTTGCTTGCAACAACATCGTTATAAGGAAAGTACCATTTGAGCTAGCCTACAAGGGATTTTCCAATCATATTTTGTACTTGGTTCCTTTAAAACTACAATGCCAATGAGTGATGATGTTGAAGCTTACATTGATCGTATTCTTCATTGCATGAAGAGGTAAGAAAGACAATTAAAGCAAGCAAAGCCATAGAGCCATACATTTTTTCCCTTTCATTTCAAATTCGTTCTTGAATTCAAAAAGTACTAAGTAGGAAAAGAACCTACGACTAGTTAGTTAAGTAATGACCATTCTGCTTCTAAGCTATTAGGGTGTGGCTAAGGCACTGGCTTGCTAACCAATGATAAATCTTTCCATACCATAGGTTAAATATAAGAGAAAAGAAATATAACCATAAAGATTTTGGTATCAGATGAGACATAAAACACTAAATTAATAAAAGAAGCTTGAAACGACTGATGGGTAACAAAATTAAGGACTACCAAATGAACTAAACAATTAATACTATTCCTTTTTGAAAACTTGAATTAAACCATCTTAGATACTCAAACTTCCATTTGATTTCCAGTCAATGGGCTTAGTGCTTTATTTAATTTATAGGTCCTTAGGTTTTCTTTCATGAATGGCCTGGAGGGCTGAGTAGAAGCTGTTGATGATAAAAACTATCTACTTATTTTATGCTCAAAAACTGCAAGTGAACGGGTCATGACTTGTAGTAAAAAGAGCAAATATCGATCCCACAGGGATTGATGCCTAGATACCGCTTAATTTAGACACAACTTTGTTTAAGAAACTAAATTATGAAATGCAAATAGTCTGGAAAATTAAATTAGAATTAAAAGAATAATGTAAACAATGTACAATACCAAAATTGCAGAAAATCTGAATTTAAGAATCTAAATACTAGAGATTACTTTTTTTCCTATTTTGTCTCCCTCCTATTTTATCGATTGAATTATGTCTCACCATAGATTTTTGAATGCACTAATTACTCTCTCTTAAGGTGTAACTATTTATCCCTAATTGAATTGATGGGAATCAATGGGATGATCTCTCAACCTACTAAATGACTCTACCAATTCAATTAGTTATCAAACTATCCTATGGGTGATTAATTAACCAGTCGAGATCTCTCTTCTAAATATTAAATTAACATGATGATTGCTAGTCTATAGGATGCCAACTCTCGTTGTACAATCTTACCCAAATTTCATCTCACTGACTCTCTCGATTTGTTGCAAGATGACAATTAAAAACAACAATCAAAAAAGACAATTGCATTCAATTCAATAAAATAGCAGTTCAACATAATAGTTCCAAAAGCAATCCTTAAAATAAAATCAGCCTAACATGATCTCCATAACATCATAAAAATTCAAATAATCCATTTTTACAAAGAATAAAAGAGATTAAAATGACAAAAAATTGAATAGAAGGAATTCTTCTCTTCTTTGCCAAAATCTAGAATTTTGGTGTTGATGTGCTATTTTGCCTAATCTTGATGATGATCCTTGTTTTCAATCCTTCTTTGATGCTCTAAACATGTGTTCTTCACCCAAGGATGGTCTTTTTACAGGTAGGTGTCATCCCCCTTTGAAGATGGAGGCTTCCTCTCTTTTTATAGTCCAAAAACCTTAGGTTTAATGAAGCCTCACATATTATTTCTGGTTTCAATTCCCATGTTCGTGGGAATCTATATGATCCCCACAAGCGTGGGAATCACAGGTAGAAACATTCTGTCGTGATTTCCCATAATTGGTCCTAGATGTAATCCTCTTGTCTTCTCTTCTATACTCTCTTGTTCATCCTCCTACTTGCTTTCTCTCTTTTCCTACACAAAAATAAGCAATTCTTACCCTCAATTAGCATCCAACACACAAGAAACACAATAGAAATCAAACTTAATGAAAACATACAAACTAAATCCTAAACTAGAGCGATAAGCAACCATTATACAAGAAAACATATGCTAATTACCTATAAAAAACATATCCTAATGCACTCCTATCAATATCCCCACACTTGAATCTTTGCTCGTCTTCAAGCAAAATAAATATAACTAATCAATTCAACCACTTAATTTTCGCAAAGATCAAAACACAAAATCCCTTAAATTTAAGCCAACTTAAATATCAAGTTAATGCATATATCATGACTACTTTTTTCATTTGTGTACATAAGTAAACTCACAATTTGCACAATCACTCAAAGGTTAGTCAAGATGCATAAACGAATTTTTCTCACAGTTTTCACTCATTTCGCTCAAGTGTTTAAGGGTTAGTGTTTCACTTAAACTTCTTATAGGAAACTACACTACCATAGGCTTACTAATACACCAATTCACCTCTACAATGATTGCATGCATAAATAGATTAAAAGGACTTGTTTAGGGTTGTAATGTAGTAAGGGTTAAGGTGGGTCAAAAGAAAGGGAAAAAGGTAAAGCACAAGCATAAGTAGAGTATGAAGCATATAAAGTGGGATAATAGAACATAACTCTTAGAAATACATCACTATTCTGCACTTATTAATGCTACTCACTTTTCCTTCGTTTTTCTTTTCTTTTTATTCTTTTTTTTCATTTTTATTTCTTTCTTTTCATACATAGAAGAACTATGAGTCAACACTAGCACTATATACAATGTAGTCCACAGGCAGATATTTACTCAACTTATCTCGGTACAAATTTCACACAATCCCAACTAATATTGTACTTAATACTCTAATAAGCTTGTGAAAGGATTAGATAAGGGGGTTTAAGGTTTTTAAAATTTTGGGTGTTTTAAGAAACAAAAGGTTAAGGCTCAATGGGGGTAGCAAGGGATAATAACAGGTAGATTGTTTAAGCCAAGGGTTAACACAAAAAGGGCCTAGATCATCTCTATTAAGCATGCATCCAGTAGACTTAAACCGATTCAAAGCAAGTTCTGAAGGTAGTAACCTAAGGAAGT
>JANZXP010069613.1:0-10686 GCA_027576715.1 Erythroxylum flavicans
GAGAGCAATAACAATAACAATAAGAAAGATGAAGAGCATGAAAGAGGAATGGCACAAAAGTGAACAATAGAAATAAAAGGGGACTAAGGAGGGAAAAGGAGCCTTTCTGTAAAACATTGGTTCTTTTTTTATAACTCAAATGGAAAGTTATAGAAAGAGAATCCTAACTGCCCATTTTGTGGGAACTTCTCATTCTCTTTCTATAGTGTTGAAAAGCTTAAAGCAATTCAAGGGGAAAGGAGTCCATGGAACTGTAGCACCCAAAAAGGAAGTTTGTCCAGAGATCTCGTTCTCATTTATACTTCAAAGAACCAAACTATGCTTCTAGAGAATCATCGGGATATTTTTTTCTAAGTATTAAAAAGAGTTAAATTTCAAGTTTAAGTTGTGATTAAGCTTTGATCGAGACAATCTCCTTAGCCAATTCTATGAAAGCGAGCTCACAGGCAAATCATTTCCATTTATGCAAATGCAATGCATCCAAGCCAAGAATAAACTGTTATGATTTAGGATATTCCATACCAAATATAAACTAGTAGATGAAATGAGAGCTACTGCTCACATACTTGTTTAACAAGATTAAATCTTTGATTGTGGATACAAGTTAACTGGTATGATCAGTATATATGCACGAATACATATTCAGAGTTACCTGGATATCTTGTGTAGAAGTTACACTTAGAGCCCAGTTAGACCAATCAAATAAGCGCCACTCTTCTTGTTTAATTTCATTACTGAAAGGTAGCTTGTATTGGAGTAACTCATCCCCAGAAGGGACTTTGTTGCCCTAGCAATAATTAAATCAAAGGTAGTTTAAATTACAAAATCGGTGAATTGAAAATAGTTTTGTTGAATTTGAAATCTCGCTTACTCACTCACCAACAAACTCGAGGAGAACATATGTTGATGTTGATCACAGTACCAACAACCACATTAAGAAAATTGAATTTTGTGGCATCCAAGATCATCAAGTGTAGCCAATCCTTCTCCTTTGCTCCTACCATTATTAACCTGCTCACACAAATTGTCCAGCTTCTATTTCATACTCGATAACATCTCATCGTAAACAGCAGTGGCGTAGTACAACAAAATCAAACAAACACTTTTTTTCTCTAAATGAAAAAGAATGAAAAGTTAGAAGTAAAATGACAAACCCAAAGATTCACATATTTTTAAAGCTGGGATGTAATGCATTCTTATAGGATTTGGCAGCGACAACGACAATGGCAACGACGATGACATCAACCGGTTGGAATACCAACGGCTAGTTTTGGAAATTGGTGGGACCCACTAATATGTGAAATTAGAAAACCCACACCCACTCCGCATTTAATTTGCGAGGATAACCAACTTCAGATTTTCTTTGTCCTCGTGAGGTGTAATCTAGTTTTAACATTACGTAAATATTAGTGTTCAATTTAAACGACCCGAAATATTAAGATTCGATTTAAACTTTTGTGTAAATATTAGGGTTTAAAATATGTTTTTGGCCATAAATATTTTAATTTAACTGTTAAAATTAAAAATATACTTTTTACTAAAAATATGAATTAATCTTATTACTATAAATATGAATGTCTTATACTAATTTTATCTAAGCTTGGCAAAATAATCTAGTGCGACCTATTCCGATTCGAAGTCAATGAATGCAGCCTGAGTTGACCAACCATTGGGTTGAACTCTAAATTTTTTCTAATTTTAGATTTTAGGTTAAATTTGAACTTGAGTTCAAGTTGTCCGACTTGACCTGATTCTTAAAATTTTTATATAAAGCAATGTTATTTATTATTTTTAAAATAGAAAAATATATTTAATTAGGTTTGAATGAGCTCGAACTGACTAAGTTCAATCATCTTTGAGCTCAATCCTAGACCCTCTGGCCCAATGGGGCATTGAAGTCGAGCCCACACGTAAGCCCATAACTCATTACCATCTCTAAATTTGTCACTATTAACATGAACAAATATTGGTAAGAGATTAATCTATAATAATCGAATATAGTATATAATTAAATATAATTTTGCAAAAAAAATCAAAAGCTTCCTTTAGTAAATAACTGAGAATATTGATTTAAAAATAAAATTATCCAATTAAATTAAGGATATTGTCAAAATTTAGACTTAAGCAGTAATTAGAAAAATGATGAGAACCACATAATCTATAAATGCATAAGATTGATTTCATTATAAGATTAAAAAATCTTAAATATAGATGAAAAATTATAGTTCTTTACTAAACTATTTAATTCAAGTAGATGTGTTTTCTTTAATTCATAGTTCAATAATATTTGAAATGTATTTAAATTATATATTTATATAACACTCCTCTTTCGCTTAAAAATGTTTAAATTTGTTAATGTTTATATAATTATATGTAGTTTATCCACAATAGGTAGGTTAAATCTGATTTAGAATTAAGATTCGATCTTCAATGAATATAATTGCTTCGTTCTGATATAAGGAAGATTGATACATCGATGATTCAACATAAATCAATGTCAACACCCTTAATCAAAAACCAAAAGGAATAAAAGCATTACTTGTCATTAGGATTTTAAGAGAATTGACATTTCAAGGAAGCTAAGTTCCATTTTTTCTGCATTTATACAAAGTTTTCATTTCAGGAAGGTCTTATTTCAACAGGTGATTGTTATTATTATTATAATTATTATTAGATGATGTAACAAACCATACAAGAAAAGGACAACCTGTCGAGAAGCATATTTATCGCTTTATGTAAGATTGCATATGATAGATATTCTTTGAACTACTCTGGTCATTCCAGGTAGGAAGCAGAGAATGTAACGTAAGAATGTTCTTCTGTGGCTTTCATATTAAAAAGGGAAATTTAGTTTATTAATTGGAGTGCCATGAAGGGCGAAATAGACAATCTACAAACTCATCAAAAATAACCATGCAAGAATCACTCTGGTATGCTTGGGGAAGTTGACTTTGTATTAGACCCTCGATGGAAGAGACGACGAGAAGGAAAGGAGACAAATTAGTCAATTAGAATGGTTTCTCTTAGACAACCAAAGAACACTACAGGACAACAATTAGGCTCATTCCTAATGTTTTATAGGTCTTGGGCAAAGTAAAGAAAAAGGCCCAATAAATTGACAATATACAAATATGTAAACTTTAAAAGCATATTTTTATTTATTAAAATTTAATATCCACAAATAAGTGACTTAATTTATAAGTCCACATACTCAACAAAATATTGAATGATCATAATATCAGCTAATAATATCTTACAAATGTCAATAATAATAAAATCACTAAAAATAGTAACAATAACAAAAAAATAGCAATAACAACAATTGAACAACAATATTAGACTGCAAAACACTAAGAGAATTGGACTAACAAACTCACAGATGATCATGATTTATGAAAAAATTTCTCTGTGCACTTCTAGATGTAAATTCATTAATAATATTATTAAGATCAATATTATCCAGCATAACTTTCTAGATATATAAAATAGCTAAACCATTTAAACTTTTTTATGACATTGATGACCTCAAATAGGTTTTTAATAATTTTAACTTTGAAAAACTTCTATCAGCTAATGCTATAGTCACAAGTATAGTCAATAAAATTCGATAAGCAATTGAAACTTTTGGATAATAATCTGCAGCTTTGACAAATTCTAAAATTTCAATTGATGACATTAACTCAATTGGCAAAGTCACTTGCAACACTTTTAATTCAGAATAAAGATCATCTAAATCCACATTTGACACATTATCATGAAAAAAAGTTGTTGTAAAATTAGTCAACACTCACTTAATTATTTATCATCCAATGACCTCAACTTCTTTCAATCAAATAAGAATCCAAAAATATTTTGAAATGTCATTAATTGTTCAAATCTATTCTTCAACAAAGTAATTGTCATATCCACAACAACTAGAAAGTGATTAACATTGAAAGAATCCTCGAATGATTGTATTTCTCCATTGTGATCAATTTCATCAAATTATCTTTTGCTAATAATACAATGTGTAGTTAGAAATGTAGGCTTTACATTCATCTCATGTGTAAGATTCATACTAGAGCCAAACCCTTCATCTCTATATTTCTCAAAAAATGCCATCATACCTTCTAATTGCTTTATGATAGCATCAATGCACATAGATTTAGACTACAACATTTTACTCACTATATTAATAGAGAATAAAATAGCATGCCAAATTACCATACCAAGTAAAAACTCAAAACTCTCAACTACACTAACCAAACTTTCCGCTTCACTCTTTGACTTGGCATCAACACAAGATCTAGATAATTCCATCAAAGCCAATCTTATTTGAGGATCTTGAAATCTAATAACTTTCACACTTTTTATTGGACTCTCTGAACGAGTGCTAGAAAATGGTTTCATGGTTAAGCCTAAAATATTATCAAGTAAAACCTTTCACCTTTTAGGAGAATTTGAAATTAATGCATATATGTATTGCACAGCTCCAAAAAATGAAATAACTTTAACATAAGAACATGTCATATCACTAAGAGTGAGATTATGACGGGTTTTCCCTTCATATTAAAACCATTGTCATAACCTTGACCCCTCACATTATAGACATTAAGATCTTGAGACTTAAACGCATTTAATAATTTATTGAAAAGTCTCAATCTAGATGTGTCATCTACTTTTAAAAATTCTAAAAAGTACTCTATTTTTATTTTTTATTTGATATATTCACGCATCGTGCAAACAAAGTCATTTGTTCTTGATGACTCAAACTTGGGTTACAATAAAGAATCACAAAAATGTATTTCACCTCTTTAATGATCCCTATGATAAAACTTCTAACACTATAGGCCAATAGAGAAATCAACATATTTTGAATCTTACGACCAAGATATTGATGATGAATTTCACGATTTTGAACATGTCTAATATGATCTTGCATTATTACATCAAATCCAGCTACCATTAGGATTTAACTTAAATTTTGGTGTAAACATTGAGGTTTAAAATGCATTTTTGGCCATACATAATTTAATGTAACTGTTAAAATTAAAAATATACTTTTTATAAAAAAACAAATTAATCTCGTTGCTATAAATATGGATGTATTATATTCATTTTGTCTAAACTTGGCAAAATAATTTGACTCGATCTATTCGAATTTTAAGTCAACGAATTCGGCTCGAGTTGATCGAACTTTGGCTTAGACTTGGAATTTTTTCTAATTTCATATTTCGGGTCAAATTCGAAATCGAGTTCAGGTTATCTAGCTTGACCTGAATCCTAATATTTTTAAATAAAATGATGTTGTTTTCAATTTTTAAAATAAAAATATATTTAAATCATGTTTGATTAAGCTTGAACCGACCAAGTTCAATTATCAATCCTAGACCCTCTGGCCCAATTGGGCTTTGAGATTGGGACTATACTTAGGCCCACTTCTGATTACCATCTTTGATTTTGTCACTGTAAATGTGAATAGATAGAGGTAAGAGATTAATCTATACAAGTCAAATATAGTATCTAATTAAATATAATTTCATAAAATAAAAAATCAAGGGCTTCATTTAGTAACAACTAAGAATATTGATTTTAAAATACAAATATCAAATTTAATTAAAGGTAGTTTCAAAATTCAGATTAAGCATTAATTGGAAAAATGATGAGACCCACATAATCAATAATACTTGAAGTGTACACTTAAATTATATATTTATATAACACTCCTCTTTTACTTAAATTTTTAAAATTTGTTAATATTTATATAATTATTCATAGTTTATCCATAATAAGTAGGTTAAATCCTATTTAGAATTAAGATTCAATCTTTAATGAATATAATTGCTTCGTTATGATATAAGAAAGATTATGTTAACACTTTTATGGATCGAACAACAACAAAAGACAAAACTAAATCCATGTCGTATACATAATGTTGTTGATCAACAGTTTTTTCAAGGAGAGGGGGAAAGGGTCTTGGACCTATTTGAGCTCAACTCTTTAAGACCTAATAACCATGATCTTGGGCTTTGTCTATTAGACTCAAATCTATAAGTGACATGGGCCACTAAAATATCTTACAATCTCCCACTTGGCCCATATTATGACTTGATAATTCAACAATAAAACTTTAAGTGCACGCAATATATTGAATCATTCAAATCATCCTTAAGTGAATTACGGTGATGGGATCATGGCGGCCACAAGTTATACAACATGATTCCTTCCATGTATTACATAATTAACTCAAGTCATATAACTTTATGTGGGTAATTCTATAATTGTTATCTCATAAAAACAATTAGTTTAGACAACATAATATAGATAACAAGTAAATGGGCAAAAACAATTGTGATTGTAATCGAATTCACAAGTGTCATGAAAATTTGATTAAGACAATTATATGTATCTATACATGTCAGAACTCTATGTTGACTTATCTATAATGCCCATCCGTTCAACATGGCCAATAAATGTTTTGGGCGATAAGCATTTAGTTAACAGATCCGCTATCATTAAAGTTGTACCAATATGCTAAATTGACACTTTATGTTTTTGCACTTCTTCTTTCATAGACAAGTACTTCAAATCTATATGTTTCACACCTTTTGAATACTTTTCATTCTTAGAGAAGAAAACAGCTATGAAATTATCACAATAAATTTTTAACGGTCTAACAATACTGTCGACAAGACCAAGATCTAAGATAAAGTTCCCCAACCACAATCCATGAACTGTGGCCTCAAAACGCACCACAAATTCAGTCTCTATAGTGGAAGTAACAATGACAGACTGCTTTCCACTTTTCTATGAAATCACTCCTTTAGCTAATAGGAACATATAACCGAATGTAGATTTCTGTGAGTCTACACAACCGGCATAATCTGAATCTGAGTAACCTATCACTTCGAGATAGGTTGATTTTCTATATGTGAGCATATAGTTTTTGATGCCTTGTAAATATTTAAGGACTTTCTTTGTAGCTTTCCAGTGGTCCATTCTAGGATTGCTTTGACATCGGCTTAGCATTCCAACAGCAAAATAGATATCTGGCTGAGTGCATGTTTTAGCATAAATTAAGCTCCCAACTACTGACGCATAAGGAATAGACTCCATTTCCTTAAGTTCCAAATCGTTTTGTGAACATTGCATTTGACTAAATTTGTCCCCTTTCTGAAGTGGAACTATCCCTATAGAGTAATTTTTCATTTTAAATCTTTCTAATATTTTCTCGATATAACCTTTATGAGATAATCCTAACAATCCTTGTGATCTATCATAGAATAGCTCTATTATGATCACATAAGATGCCTTACCCATATCTATTGTTTCGAAATTATTAGAAAGAAAATTCTTGACATCATGTAAAAAAACCATATTATTCGCTGCAAGAAGGATATCATCAACATATAGGAATAATATAATGAACTTTCTCCCACTGATCTTCATATAGATACATGGATCAACAATGTTCTCTACAAAATTATAAGACGTAATGGTATCATTAAACTTAAGATACCATTGTCGGGAAGTCTGTTTCAGTCCATATATTGACTTCTTTAATTTACACGCTAACTTGTCCTTTTATGTGATCGTAAAACTTTCCGATTGATCTATGTACACTTCTTCTTCCAAGTCACCATTTAAAAATGCAGTCTTTACATCCATTTGGTGAAGCTCGAAATCATATTGAGTTACTAGGGCCATAATAATTCTTAAAGAGTCCTTCTTTGAAAATGGAGAGAAGGTCTCTTTATAATCAATGCCATCCTTTTGAGTATAACCTTTGGCAATAACTCTCGCTTTACACCTTTCAATATTCCCTTATAAGTCATGTTTGATCTTAAATACCCATTTACAACCCACTTGCTTTGCACCTTCTGACAACTTAACTAATTCCTAGACTTTGCTGTCATCCATTTATTTCAACTCTTCTTTCATAACATTGAACCATTTTTCAGAATTGTTACATTCCATGGCTTGTTAAACGAGACTGGATCCTTATCAATGCTTAAGTCACATTCATGTTTAAGTGAGTAAACTTCATAGTTACTTGAAATAGTTGGTCTTCTCTACCTTACAGACCTTCGTAATGCTACTTCTTGTGGCATCACTTAATCATTTGTAACTTGAACATCATTAGTTGGTTCTCCATTAATATGTTCAATTTGTGGAGTTGGAACATTAGTTTGTTGTTTCGGTATGTTGTGCATCTGTGATGCAGTAAGAGGAATAACAACCAGTGGGATCATGTTTGATGTAGTAGTTTCTACTTGATTTGGAGTAGTTTCTACACGATTCTCGTGAATATCCACTTTTTGTGGTTCTCCACTCCCACTAATTTGACCATTTTTATTGAACAGAGCATTACCAAACTCAACTATTCTTGTACTATGGTTAGGACAGTAAAATCTGTACCCCTTTGATTTTTCAAGATAGTCGATGAAAAAACCACTAACAGTTCTCGCATGAAGCTTATTTTCATGTGGATTATACAGCCTTACCTCTCCCGGACAACCCCAGGTGTCGTAAACTAGGTTTCCTTCTTGTCCACAGTTTATAAGGTGTCTTAGGAACTGTTTTACTAGGAATCCTATTCCACAGATACACACCGGTCTTTAATGCATGCACCCACAATGATAATGGTACAACACTATAGCTTAACATATTCCTAACCATATCTATAAGAGTACAATTTTGCCTTTTGGTTACACCATTTTGTTGCGATGTACCAGGCAATATGTATTGCTCATATATGCCTCGACTTGCAAGAAACTTTGCAAATGAACTTGGACATTGTCCACTTTCATCAAATTTTTCATAATATTCGCCACCTCTATCAAACCTCACTATCTTTACTTTTCTATCTAACTACCTTTCTACCTCATTAACGAACACCTCTAGGATGTCCACAGACTGAGATTTTCCATGCAGTGGATAAATATAACCATATTGTGAGCAGTCATCAATAAAGGTAATGAAATGTTTTTTGCCGCCCTAAAAAGGAACATCGAAAGGACCATAAATGTCAGTGTGTACTAATTCTAGCAATTCGTTACTTCTTGTGGCTGGATGCTTTGATATATGTTTGGTTTGCTTGCCTTTAATGCAATCCACACATATATCTTAGTTAATAAAATCTAATGGAGGTAAGATTTCATTTTTCATTAACCTCTATACCTTTTTCTTGGATATAACCTAGTCTTTTATGCCACAAAAAAACAGAACATTCATTTTGTGCATTACATTTACTTCCTATAATATGGTCAGCATGAAACAGAGATGCAGCAACGATATAAAAAATCAATTAAAGTACCATAACCATAATAGTACTTTTGTTTATTCAATGAAAAAACACCATTTCCAATCTTAAATTGAAATCTTACAACATCCAACTTTGCAACAGAAACTAAATTTCTAGCACATTCAGGAACATAAAGACACTTTTCTAGATCCAGGTAATACCAGTGTCTAAGATCAATCTATACGTCCCAATTCCCTCTATTCGTGCCTTCTTTTTGTTCCCCATATATAAGAACTTTTCAATTCCGTTTATGGTTTAGATTGAAAGGAATCCCTGTTTAACATGTGACACATAAGTAGTTGCACCAAAATCTAACCACCAGGTATTATTAGGCACTTCAATAAGATTTGAGTCAAAACATACTGAGACATAGTATGTACCTTTCTTTTCGAACCAAGTCTTTCTTTTAGGGCAATTCTTTTTAACGTGACCAAGCTTCTTACAGAAGTGGCACCTCTTATCTTTATGGATTCTACCCTCATTAACTTTACTGAAAGTTTTGTCCTTGTCTTTGCCTTTCTTTCCTAGTTTATGCTTACTACTACTAGCTCCTGGATGACATGTGAGATGAACGAAGTGCTCCTTTATTTTCTTCAATCTCCCTTCCTCCTGAACCAACATGGCCTTAATTTCTTGAAGGTTCCATTTTTCTTTAATGGTGTTATAATTCACATGGAACTGGCCAAACTTAAGACGAAGTTAGTTGATAATAAACTTTATAAGAAACGACTCACTCACATTCATACCCATAGATTTCAGCTTTGCAGCTAAGTTTGACATATGGGTTACATGATCATGAATAGGCCACGACCAGTCAAACTTTTTAGTCGTTAACTCACTCATCAAAGTCCATACTATAGACTTATCAGCTATATCAGATTAGGAGTATTCCTTAAGCTTTAACATAAACTCCTTTACATTATCTGTCTTAGGCATTAATGGCTTCACGTTTTTTGCGATTGTCATTCGCATCAAATTCAAACTCAGCCTGTTAGACTGTTCCCAAGCCTTATACTAAGACTTGTCAGCTTCAGAACTATTCTTAGTTATGGTTGTGGGCCTTGCGCCTGAAACTATGGCCAAGTTCAAATCCATTACACCCAGTTGGACTTGGATTTGCTTAGGCTAGTCCGTATGGTTCAGACCATTAAACTTGATCAGGCTATTTCCTAAAGCAAAAAAATTTGAAGATGTTGCAAATAGAACATATAGCTCCCGCATTAATGCTTTGAGTAGACCTAAATGGATTCAAACTAAGAATATACTTTGATTATGCATTTAAATTCTCCTTTGAGTGAAATTTAAATACATAGCTGTAACCTATCATGATGCAAATATAGTTTACTATAATAGACAATCAATCATATTCTAGTCAACATGTATGTTATCTTTGGATATACAAT
>JANZXP010069643.1:0-10686 GCA_027576715.1 Erythroxylum flavicans
TCTATGTCTCCCCTAATATGCCTAAGTCTTATATTGATGAGATACAGGCAGTTACTAGCTTTGCTAATTGCTCTAACCTGGAACTATATTTGGGAGTACCGCTTTATAAACAGAGGGTTCCGACTGCCGCTTATGGTCATATTGTAGATAAAATTAAGAAGCAATTGGTCGCTTGGAAAGTCAAATACCTTTCCTTAGCTGGGAGAGCTACTTTAGTGCAGGTTGTGACTAGCAGCATTGCCACCTATACCATGCAAACCACCAAACTTCCAGTGTCAGTGTCTACCCAAATTGATACCTTAAGTCGAAAAGTCCTTTGGGGCTCTACTGATGGGGAACAAAAGGTATCACTTGTAAAGTGGGACCAAGTCTGTCGGCCTAAAAAGGAAGGTGTCCTAGGAATAAGAAAGACAACTAGTATGAACATGGCATTACTAACAAAGCTGGGATGGCAGATTAAAACAGGTGATAGTGGACTTTGGGCAAGGGTGCTTTGTTCTAAATATTTGAAAGGGGATACCTTCTTATCCTCATCCTTTCCTAAAGGGTCTTCCTATATATGGCGTAGTATATATGCTTGTCGACATCTTCTTCGTCAAGGTTGTTCCGTGTTGGTTGGTAATGGTAAGAGCACCTCGTTTTAGAATGACCGATGGTTGGGCAATACTGTACTGAGAGAATGTCTGAATGTGACTATCCCAAATGAGTTACGTGAGGTTTCAGTTCATGATTTTTTGGAGAGGAAGAATGAAATTAACAACATGGTTGCACAACTACCTAAGGAGCTTCGTTCACAACTTGAGTTGATTTTACCTGTGGATTATGAAGCAGATCGATTTATCTATGCTGGTTCTCCTTCTGGTGAGTTCACAGTGAAATCTGCCTATGAGTTGTTTACTGGTGTTGTCCCATGCAACTTCCATTGGAACCTCATTTGACACAAAGATATTCCTCCTCGGATACAATACTTTATGTGGTTGGTTGCCCACAACAGATTACTAACCCGAAAATCCTGCCTTGCTCGTAAGATTACTGCTACCACTACTTTTTTACGTTGTGATGCTATATATGAAACTTCATTGCACTTATTGCGAGACTGTCATGATTCTCAACGTCTTTGGTCTTATTGGTTACATGGGAGGAGGTTGCAACATTTCAAATATTTAGGTCTCTCGGAATGGCTTCGCTCTAATCTTGCTACTGCTCATAGGCGAGGGACTGCTGGTTCTCCTTGGAGTGAATTGTTCTTGTTAGGATATACTATATATATATCTTTTATGTTTTTAGCATTTTAATTGGACATACAAATTTAATTATTATAATGGCTGGACACGTGAGTATTTGGGATGTTACTGTTCAAGTAAAAAAATTACTGAAGTTGTTGAAGTGATGGTATTATAGTGGAACTCTCATATTTGAATTAAAGAGGGACTCTTATCATATGAGAGATTGATGCTTATCCTTACTCTATGGTAGAAGTCTTTTTTGAATGGAAGTTTGCGGCATCCAAGATAATGTATGTATTGGCAATTTGTGTGGGGTGTCATTGTGTAGCTAAAGGAAGATATCGTTGGCTTGTCTCTATTTTTTTTATTGTTGAAGAATATCTTTATCGTGTGTGCAACAGCTGTGTTAAGGTGAGTCCATCTCTAGGGTGAGTGAGTTTCGTTGTAGCTGATGCAATACACAGCTGCTGGTCTTTGTTTTTGTTGAACAAAAATCTCGAACGTGTAGGCTGAAACGAAGAGAAAATATGTGCAGCTGTTATGTGTGTTGATGTCCATCTCTAACGTGTGTGTGCAGTAGTGGGTATTGATGTATGTGTGTGTGGCGTTGAAGTGAGGTGGATTATTTGTTCAGTTAAATAATGAGTTATATACAAGTATGGGTGTGTGTCTTTGAAGTGAGCTGAAGGAAATTTCTTGTGGATGTTGGACAGGAAAAAAAGCAATGGGTGTTAGAGAAGAAAAGAAGTAGTGGGAGAAGATCATCACATTTTTACCTTGTATTTTTCGATTGGTGGGCAGATTTTTCAGATGTATTTCAGGAAGCTGAAACCATAGGGAAGTCTTTATTTTGTCTCAAGTATATTGTCTTTCAGTTCTTAATTGATTAAGTGCTTGAGTTATTTTTATTGATTATTGTTTGAGTGAAAGTAGTTAGAAAAATCCTTTGACGAGATTAACATCGATCGTGTTATCGGGTGTGAAAATCTTTCACGGGTAGTGAGATCAAAAGATAATGTCAAGGGTGAGTAGTATAGGCTCTGTTAAACCTTGAGTAATCCTATTGTTTTTTAGTGAAAGATTTAATCTAGGTGAGGGCCCCGCATATGTAGGCAAGGAGTGCCGAACTGCGTTAACAAATTTTTGATGTTCTTGTTATTTTGTTTTTGCTTAATTTTATTTTGTTTGTATCAAAGAAATTTACGTAAAGTTGCGAAATATTTAACCTGTACAGTTTTTCATTTGGTATCAGAGAAAGGTCATGGATTCATAGCTTGGTAGCAAGTTGGTGCAGATCTTAGTTTCTCAAACATGGCTACAAGAGAGGTGCATCAATTACCAGACCACCATTATTGGATGGATCTAACTATCCTACATGGAAATCACGGATGAAAGTCTTCATCCAAGCTTAGGGTACGAGAGCTTGGCATTCAGTAGTACACGGTTGGATGTATCCGATGATCGCTGATGATAAAGGAGAGACAGTTCAGAAAGATCCATCTGAATGGACAAGAGTCGAAGAAGAAAGTGCACTTAGAAACTCACAAGCAATGCATACGCTATTCAGTGCTGTTGATGAGGGACGTTTCTCAATGATTTCAGCCTGTGAATCGGCAAAAGAAGCGTGGGATGTTTTGCAAACCATTCATGAAGGGTCAAAATCTATGATAGCATCGAAACTACAGATGTTGGTTGTGCGGTTTGAAGAGCTGAAGATGGATGAGAATGAGATTATTGGAGATTTTCATGAAAAATTGGGAGATATAGCAAATCAGGCTCATCAACTAGGGAAGAAATACTCCAACGTGAAATTAGTCAAGAAAATTTTGAGATCGCTACCTTCAAGATTTATTTCAAAAAATGCAGCAATTGAGGAAGCCCACGACATTGATAATCTGTCAT
The DNA here is from genome assembly GCA_027576715.1 of Erythroxylum flavicans. NCBI lineage: Eukaryota > Viridiplantae > Streptophyta > Magnoliopsida > Malpighiales > Erythroxylaceae > Erythroxylum > Erythroxylum flavicans. The sequence goes on from JANZXP010069643.1 coordinate 3,129, forward strand.
TGGAAAAAGTTATTGAAATCTTTACAAACTTCTAGATGAATCTTTTAAGAGGTAAGTAAGAAAAAAGCAAAGGATTGGCATTACAGGTGGAAACTGGAAAAAGTGTGAATAATGCGAAAGATGAATCAGATGAAAACAAAGACTTGGTACTACTCATACGAAATTTTGGTAAATAGTTAAAAAGAATGAAGAAGAACAAACCCAGTTTTAGACAATATGGCGGAAGTTCATCGAGTAACAATTCAAGACAACAAGTCAAGACACAAATGGTGAACAAAAGGCAAGAAGAATCCAATGTCATGAATGTCAAAGTTTTGGACACATTCAATCTGAATGTGCCAATACTTTAAAGAAGAAAAAAGGAAACTCCTTCACAAGCACCTAGAGTGAGAATGATTCCGAGAGTGAATATGGTAGTGAAGAAGAAATAGCAAATAGCACTGCGTTAGTTGCCTTACATAGCAAAAGTCCAGTTACTTGCTTAACAGTAATTGAGAAGGAAGTAACTAAAGGCTAGAAAAAGGGAAAATCGGAAAATTTTGAAAACAATTCAGCTTAAAATCCAATATCAGATTATGACAACGACGGAAGTGACCTAGATGATAAAAAAGGGAATATCTATGAGGACTACGAAGCTATGTATAAAAAATAGGTGAAATGTGTAGAAAGAATGAAAGATTGAAGGAAGAGAATCTTTCCATGAAGAACACCATATAAGAGCTAGAAAAGAAGTTGATGTTAACGTCGGATGAGCTCGGTGAAGCTAGAATGAAATTGATAAGTACTAAAAAGGCGTTGAGAATGTTGAATGGAGGCACGTAAAAACTAGATAAATTGATAGAAACTGGTAAGGTTAAAGGAAATTTTGAAGGCATAGGCTATAAAGGTGAATGCTCGAAAGTGAATGAGGAAAAATTTGATATGTCCAGATCAGCCCAAGAGGTAGAAACATCGAAAAAGGCTCGAAGATTTATACCCACATGTTATTTTTGTGGAGTAATTTGGCATATAAGGCTAAGATATTATCAGTTGTTACAGATGCTATTTCAAAGAAGACAAAGCCGAAAAAGTATACATCCTCCACAAAAATTTCAATATCAAACTTCAATACCGAAATTTGCTTGGGTAAAAAGAAGTGAATTGCAAGCACTCGTAGTTCATACTTCAATGAAGGCAACTTTGTAGCATAGTTGGTATTTTGATAGTGGATGTTCACGTCATATGATGGGGGAAAAGGCCTACTTAATTGATTATCAAAATTGTATGGATGGCCATCTGACTTTCGGAGATGGAAAGAAAGCTTCCATGATTGGTAGAGGAACATTATGCGTGGATGGTTTGCCTCCTCTCAAGAATATGCTCCATGTCGATGGATTAAAAGCAAATTTGGTACGTATAAGCCAACTGTGTGATGATGGTTTGCTAGTTAAATTTACAAGTGATGAATGTAGGGTACTTTCTAAACAAGGAGAATGCATTGTGAATGGCAAGCGATCAGCCGACAATTGTTACATATTGCAATTCATAACTACGTGTAAGTCAGCTACTTATGATAATGACATTGATTTATGGCATCAAAGGCTTGGGCATGCAAATTTTGATCTCATCAGCAAATTAACAAAATTGGAGGCTGTTAAGGGTCTAGCCAAAATGAACAAAGAAAGAAATTTGATTTAAAGGGCGTGTCAAATGGGAAAACAGCTAAGAGTGCCACATAAAATGGTTAAACATGTTACCTCATCTCGTATACTTGAATTAATTCACATGGATTTGTTTGGTCTGACACAACATGAAAGCATTGGTGGAATGAGATACTTTCTAACTTATGTTGATGATTATTCTAGATATACTTGGGTGTCATTTTTGAAAGAAAAATCAGATGCTTCAAGGCTTTTAGAAGCCTATATGTGCAGGTCATAAATCTGAGAATTTTGACTATATTGAGAATTCGATTGGCTCACGGAAGAGAATTCGAGAATACAAGCTTCAATGACTTTTGTGACGAGTATGGCATTGTACAAGAATTTTTAGCACCCAAAACTCCACATCAAAATGGAGTTACCAAAAGGAAAAATAGAACACTTCAAGAAATGCTAGATCTATGCTGAATGGAAGTAATGTGTTTATGTGATTTTGGGCCGAAGCAGTTAACACGGCATGTTACATATGTAACAAAGTATATCTTCGAAGCTTTTTGAACAAGACGTCGTATGAACTTTGGAAAGGAAAGAAACCAGATGTAGGTTACTTTCATTTTTTTGGAAGTAAGTGCTATATTCTTAGAGATCGAGAACAGCTTGGAAAATTCGAGAGCAAAAGTGACAAAGGAATTTTCATTGGCTATTCAACTCATAGTAAAGCTTACCGAGTGTATAACCAAAGAACAAAGAAAGTGCAAGAATCCATAAATGTTGTGATAGATGATGAATCTTTGTTAAATGGTCAAATGGCAGAAGAAAATCAATATAACCGACCATCCGAATCAGCCCAAACAAGCAACAAGACGTGATTGAAGGATTGCCCAGATTTGTAGTTAGTTACTGCTGAGGAAGTAACTGCAAGAACGGATCTGCAGTTAGTTGCTGCTGAGGAAGTAACTGCACGAACTGAAGAACTTTCAGTTACTTCAGATGATGAATCACCCAAAATGCTAGAAGCTAATTTGAACCAAGATTCTTCATCTCGAATTCGAAGAAATCATCCAGTAGAAAACATCATTAGAGATGTTAGAGAAAGAAGAAAAACAAGAGAAAGGAAAAGGGTTGATTATCGAGAACTTGCAAGTTACTTGTGTTACACATCTTCATTCAAGCCAAAGAGAGTTAAAGAAGCACTATAAGATGAATTATGGACAGCAGCTATGCAAGAAGAATTGATTCAGTTTGCACGAAATGATGTATGGGAATTAAAGCCAAGACCATCGAATACTAATATAATTGGAACAAAATGGATGTTTCGGAATAAAACAGATGAGCAGGGTAATGTTACCAGAAATAAAGCAAGGCTAGTAGCTCAGGGATATTCTCAGGTGGAAGGTATTGACTTCGACGAAATTTTTACACCGGTGGCACGACTTGAATCTATCAAACTATTATTGGGCATAGCATGTGTAAAGCGGTTTAAGCTTTATCAAATGGACGTAAACAGTGCATTTTTAAACAGATTTATTCAAAAAGAAGTGTATGTCAAGCAACCAAAAGGAATTGTTGACTTAACTCATGTAGATCATGTCTTTAAGCTAAAGAAAGCTCTTTACGGTCTCAAACAAGCACCAAGAGCTTGGTACGAAAGGCTTACACAGTTTCTCATCAGGTAAGGGTATAAACAAGGTGGTGTCGACAAAACTTTGTTTATTGAAAAGTTTAAATCTGATTTTGTGATTGCTTAGATTTATGTTGACAATATTATGTTTGGAGCTACATATTCAATGATAGTAGATGAGTTTGTTCAACTGATGACATCTGAATTTGAAATGAGTATGGTAGGTGAGCTGAATTTCTTTTTAAGTTTGCAAGTTAAACAAGCGAAGGAAGGTATTTTTATATCGCAAACCAAATATGCTAAGAGTTTAATCAAGAAGTTCGGTCTCGAGAATGCTAGACATGTAAGAAAACCTATGAGTGTTTCAACAAAATTAAACAGAGATGAGAATGGAAAAAGTGTTGATGAGAGTTTATATCGAAGTATGATTGGAGGCTTATTATACTTGATTGCAAGCAGGCCAGATATCTGTTTTAGTGTTGGCATATGTGCTAACTATCAAGCCAATCTAAAAGAAACACATCTGACGGCGGTAAAGAGGATCATCAAGTATGTTAGCAGAACATCTAATTTTGGGATATGGTATTCATCTGACTCAACACCGTATCTAGCTGGATATAGTGATGCAGATTGGGCTAGAAACTTAGACGATCGGAAAAGCACTTTGGGAGGTTGTTTCTTCCTAAGAAACAATTTGATCTCTTGGTACAGCAAAATGCAGAATTCAATCTCATTATCCATCGCTGAAGCAGAATACATCACTGCAGGTAGTTATTGTTCACAACTTCTTCGGATGAAACAGATGCTAGAAGACTATGGGATTGATCAGAACGAGTCGACTATCTTATGCGACAACAAAACTGCCATAGATATTTCAAAGAATCCAGTTCAGCATTCAAGAATGAAACATATCGATCTCCAGTATCACTTCATTAGAGAGCTTCTGGAAAGCAAAACAGTCATCCTATTACATGTATCTACGAAAAAGCAGTTGGCAGATATCTTCACAAAACCTCTTGAAGCAGTAAGGTTTGAACTTCTTATAGGAGCTTTGGGACTCTTTGCCTTACATTACTAGTATATTTTTTTAAAAATAAAAGAAAGATAAAAAAGGAGTTATGCTGCGTTTTGCTAAAGGGATTTAAAATCCCTACTATGTTTTATTTTGTTGCCTCCTTTCTTTGTCTCTATTGCAGCACATCCTCTCCACTTGCATCTGCGTCATCTCCTCTGCTCCATCTCCACTTGCTTTGTGCGTGCTTCATTCTCCCATGAAGCTTGAAGATAGTATATTCGACTTGCTCATCTTCTGCTTGTTTTCTTTAACGCCATCTCGACAGTGTTATTGGCATCAATAGTGAATCTCTCTCACGGTACTACTCCTCCTTTGTTTCAAATTTGAATTATTTGTGGAGTTTAATTGGGTTTGCTCAAGATACCCACGGATTTGAAATTGATTTTATCTGGGAGTTGGTACTGTTATGATTTTCGTGCTTCAATATTAAAGATCTGTATCTGTCCTGTGTCTTCCTTCTGTCACAATTGGTTGGGTTATTAGCGTTGTGTAATTTTGACTGGATTTCACGGTTTTGTGTTGTGGAAATTGGTTACATTTGACTGATTGTGGTTGGAACTTACTGGGTTGTTGAATTTGACTGTGGTTGATATTTCATTGAGTGTAATCAATAACTATGGGAAAGAACAAGGAGAAAGTCGTAGCTTCAACTTTTGGTAAACGAACAGCTGCTCCAACACGACACTCAAGTCATTTACTACTGAATCCAGCATTTGGTAGAAGTTCTACTAGAATTAGGTCCTCCTCGACCACTCCAATTGGCATTCCTGACACTTTCTCTGCTCGGGAACCCGACTAAGATGTCCATCAGGTAATTTTATCTATGATTGAAGAATCTGGCTCAGATACCGATGATACTTTTGTCATGCCTACTCCCTCACCTATGCCTCCTATGGCTTCTTCAAGGTGAACAAAGACGCAGAATCATAAATCAACTTGACCACCAAGACATCATCCCTCTGCTCGCTTGACTGCAGATAATGCTGCTTCATTCAAGTTTTATTCATCTGAGGCTGAACATAAATGGGAAACTCTCTACAATGTCGGTTTAATTCTTGACCGTCCGATCAATCTAGAGGAGTTTCAACAACAACGCTTGGACGTTCTATTATCAGAGTGTTCTTTATTGCAAGTTTCTATATTGCCTCATCATTATGACTCAGAGTTGGTAAAAGAATTCTATTGTAATTTGAGCTCTGACATTTTGAATGAATCTACTCTAAGTTTTGGGGTTGTATATGTATGTGCTAGGTCGGGTAATCCAATTTGATGCTGCGAGGTTAAATCTATTCATAGGTTTTGACAATTTGATTGATGATCTTCTGTATGACAATGATCTGTCTGTGTCAAACGATTTGATCGCTATGATGTGGTTCAGCAAGTTCACAGATCTCAAGTAGTGTAGTATAATATCGTCCTACAGGGAGTAATTGTGTAAGTACTAGGCTTGGATCACTCAATTAATTGGACTAAGCAATTGTGTAAGAATGGGGAATTAAAATAAGAAATTTAACTATCAAAAATAACAAAATCAAAGCTAAAAAAAATGCGAATATTCTAGGGGTTAATCCGAATGGAATGTGGTAAGCTTCAAGGATGGTTCCACTTTTAGCGTTTTTCATGGACTTCACCTGGATCAATTTATTAGGCAAAATTTTGGTTGATAGAAGGTTGAGCCTAGAGTTTCCTAAATCCTTTTCTAAGGTATCAAAGGAGTATTACGCAATAATCCTAGTCTGCTATCGTAGCCTAGTAATCAAGCATAACTCATTAAGATCTTTGCTAACCTGATTTTCTCTCATAAATTCAGTCTATGTCTAAATCTGAAATTTATAAGTTACCTGTTTGGAGTTCCGTTATCAATTTTCACCTATCGGTTCTTCAATTAACAACTAATGTCAAGCAATGGTTGGCCAAACACAATACCAGCAAAATTAATCTCAAATCAGAGAAATCAAAACCAAAAATCCATACTTATAAATCAACCAAGATTTAATCCACAAAAATTAGCTAAAAGTTTCAACCTAACCTTGAAGCTTTGAGGAAGCTACTCAATCATAATAGGATGAAGACCAAATAAATCAAGATCAGTAATCAACATTATAACAAATCAAATAATAAAACAGAGAAGGAATAATCCCTTTTCTGCGTCACCCTTTATCTCTGCTCACTGTGTGCGTTGCTGCGCCTCTGCTTGGTCTGCCTCCTGCGTGCTTGATTCTCTAGTCGCTGCGTGGTGTCCTTTGGTTGGTCTCTCTAGTTCCTCTAACTGGTGGGTCCTTGATGTCGACGTTTTGATGGTCACCGCTTCAAGTTTAATTAAAAACCTCCCAAAACTAAAACCCCCTTGTAACTTAGTGCCTGTGTGGTTTGCCACTGTAGCGTGATATTGTGTGTCGGCGTTGTGCTTCTCAACTGAATGTGCCTCTCTGCCTGATTGATTTTTTTTTTGAATTTTGCTCCTCTCCTCACGCACTGTAGTGATGTTGGCGTTTTGGTGGTCACGCCCTCTAGCTTCCCCCAGTCCACGCACTCTCTCAGCGCTTTCTTTTCCTTCAGTTCACGTCCTCTTCTCAGCTCACGTTCTTTTCTTCTTCTTTTTTTAATGTAATGCCCAGCTCCCTTCTTATTTTCAGTTCACGCTACTCTCTCTTCACCATTCTCTCCTTTTATTTTTCTGCTCCTTCCCTTGGTAGTGCGTCACTCACGTTTTCTGCTCATATTTTTGTAACGCCCAACTCCCTTCTTATTTTCATTTTGGTGTCTTTTTCCCTTTTTATTTTATTCCTCTCCTGAGCAGGTGCGTGAGGAGCTGGTATTCCTGCATGGGCATCCTTCCTCCTTGCTTTTTTCCAGCTATACTCTTCTGCTTTGGCATGGGTCTTCTGGTGTTGGTGGGTCTCTTCTCTAGCTGTTCACGTCTCCTGCTGGTGGTGTGGCGATGTAGGTAGCTTTTTTTTCTTTTAGTTAATTCCTCCAGCTGATATGCGTGGTGGGGCTCTTGGTTTGCTCCACTTCAGCGTGAAATTAGTGCCTCCATTGTAGCTGATGTTTGGTGGGTATTTCCACCTGCGTGGGTCTGCTTTCTACATGGGTCTTTGCTTGATGTGTTGTTTTGGTGGGGTTCCTTGTGCCTCCCAGCAGTTCACGCTCCTCTCCTTGGCTTGTGAGAAAAGATCACTGATTCTCCATCAATCACATACAAAAGCAACGAAAGCATGA
>JANZXP010069654.1:0-10685 GCA_027576715.1 Erythroxylum flavicans
ACAAATAAATATGTCATAAAAAGATTGGCAAAACTAAAATATTAATGACATCACTTTCCATAATTCTTTTATGAGAGGCTTCAAAAATTAGAAATATCAATGACATCATTTATATATATGTTTATATATATATATATATCTAAATTATATCATTTCGCAATTAAAAATTATGAATGTTAATTTTAAAAATAATACAAGGAGGGTTTATTATTCTTAACAAAAAAATGAAAGATTTAGAAAAATTAAGAAATTATTGTTTTTTTTTTTATGTCCGACTCTCTTGACCAACAATTTATATTTAAATTTGAAAGGTCAAAAAAACCACACATATGCGCATCTCATAGGCCGTGGAAAAAACGTAACATTTGCATCCAAGACAAAATTGTCCCTTGCAAATTCTCTTCATCTCCCGTTAGCTAGAAAGACAAAATTGTCAAGAGTTCGTATGTTACTCCATGGAGTATCAGGTGGGGTGTTCAAGCTAGTAGAGGAGAAAGTATAGAGTCAAAAGGTCTTTTGCTCGAATCTCCTTATTTATATTTTTTTAATCGAGCCTGTCGTATAAGGCTTACCTAGTATGAAATTTTCAATTGAAATAATTTGTAGGTTATTACGTCAATCTAAAAATTTATTAGTACACATCTAAAAAATAGCAGCTGTAAGTTCCATTAAAAAAAAAAAGTGTCAGTTAGGCATATCAAGGTAAATTATCGACTACCAGCTTCATTGCCATAATCCATTTTTGATTAGAAATGTCGATCAAAGTTACTATTATGGCTTCACAACCACTATACTGTTTGTCAGAATGCTTAAGCTATTCTTTCTTCACATTAATATACTGTTGAAAGGATCTGTGTGAACATCAAATGCACATCGATCTTTTCTTTTTTGATCGGGAATGATGATTTCGTGGCGACTCACGTCCTTTTATAATATGTTGAAATGATCTCTTTCTACTTATGCTCTGGAAAATTTGGATAAAACCCGTCACTAGAAAATTGTTGGTTTTAGCGCATACACCAATTCAGGATTGCTTGAAGGATTTGACTGGTTGGTTCAGGATATTGCTTCAAGAATCTATGTATTGGATTAAACATAATTAAGTCATCTTGTAGTTTTCTTCTTTTAAAAGTGATTGTGATTGTTGGATTGAAGCTCTGGATTTTCTTCCTCAAAATTTCCCATACAAAGTGATGCGTGTATATGCATTATTGTATATCTCTATTGGAATTTGTCAAAACTACTTCAACAATTGTAGCATAAATAGAGAGATGCATGCAGAATTTCATATTTAAAATTGAAGTTGTTGAATTATTTTAAATTTGAAAAATTATAATATAAATTATTCATCAAATTGGTTGTTCATAATTCTAAGTAAATGTAATAGCTATTAGAATATAATTTTTAATTATATATATGTAATTATAATAATCATATATAAAAACTTGGGTTACTTTTAATAAATATATACTTTACAATAATAATCACATAGAAAAATCTCTTGTTTCTTATATGGAACTTAAGTTTAATATTTCAATTCAATTTTAGCTTGATATAAATATGGAATAATATTTTTAGTTTGGCCGCATTTATTAATTTTTATTTATAAGTATTCATTTTTAGATAAAAATGAAGTTCATATTTAAATATCATGTTCCAAATTCCTATTTTTCTATTATTCCTATTCTATAAATTGTTTACACATTGTTTAGTTTTAATCCTTTGAGCGATTCAGTAAAATGTCGAATAACATTAAAGAAATAACATCATTTATAGTCGAGTGTAAGAAAAATAAATTTATACAAGTATCAACTCTGCTTAAGAAATTGAAATAAAAATAAAATTTGGTATTATAGACATTAACATAACTCATAAGCAACATCGTTTATTATTGTAAATTGATACATAATCTAAGAGTACTCTAAAGATAACATATTACATACAAAAATTTTCTTATCCTTAATTTTGATAGAAAAGAAAAATTATCTACAAAAATGTAGTAGCAACCATCAATAATCTTCTCGATCAAGTAGAATCATACTTGTTGTCAATATGGATTTATGTACAAACTTGCAAATATAATACTAAAAGTCACAGGAAAACCTATATAAAAGGCATCCATGTCAACAAAACCATCATCCACTTTATCATCATCTGAAGATGGTTTTGTGGCTATTTTTGAAGTACAATTCTTTGATAGTGGTAACCCGCAAAGGAAAGGATTCCCTTTATAACTGCTCTCATCAAATGTGGCAAATTGAGCAACTCTATTGGGTGTCTTACCAGAAAGGTTATTATAAGACACATTGAAAACTTCTAAGAAGTTTAGCTCAGTAAGTTGACGAGGAATTGTTCCACTCAATTTGTTGCAAGAAAGATCCAAAGTCTCAATTTTGGACATGTTTGAAAACGAGAAAGAAATAGGTCCAAACAAACTATTATGTGATAGGTTCAAAAGGTTGATACCTTGAATATTTCCTAATTCATAAGGAATTCGACCTTTCAAATTGTTGTTGGAGAGATCCAATCCAATGAAATTCATGTCAACAATTTGTTCCATTTTGTAACCAAAAATGTTTCCCTTCACTGCAAATTCAAACTCTCCAATAGAATATAATATGTCACCAAAAGTTTGATTTTGATGCTTATAAGAAGAATTAGTAGAGAGTACGGAGAACTTATTATGTGAAAGATCAACTACCTTTAACTTATTCATCATCTTCCACAAATTATTTGGAATCTCTCCTACAAAGTTATTATGACTCAAGAGAAGATACCCTAACATATAAAACTTTTCAATCCACTTTGGAATGATTCCTATTAAACAATTATGACTGAGATCTAAAACTTGCAAATTATTGGGATCAGAAATTAAATGGGGAAAAGGTCCTTCCAATTTGTTTTCTGACAAAAAAAGTTGTTGCAATTGTGAAGTTCCCAATATTGTAGGTATGCTTCCAAAAAATATGTTTTTTGAAAGATCCAACACTTTAAGAGCATCCATTGTTGCAATCCACTTCGGTACTTTGTCAAATAGTTTGTTATCACGCACAGCAAATGTCGTTAAGAAAGAGCAATTAGACAAGCTTTCAGGAATGCTTCCAGTAAACTCATTTTCCGATAGATCTAACCAATATAACCTTGGAAAATATGCACACATCTCTGTTGGAATGTGACCATAAAGATGATTTCTAGAGATGTCTAAATTCTTTAAAGTTGCATTAGGATTACGTGTTGAAAAACTCAAAGATCCCAAAAGAGAACAATTAGAGAGACGAAGGCTTTCTAATTTTGTATTGTTTTCTAGTAACCAACCTGGAAAGCCAAATCCTATCATTGGAATACCAAAAATGCAGAGAAATTGCAAATCATGTTGATGGTATAGAAATTCAAGAAATGATCCTCCTCTAGAAGTGGAACTTAACCGAAGACTCTCCAGTTGAAACTTGGGTGCCAAATTTCGATTGACCACATCTGTTTCTGTATAAACTTCATTTCCATGAGCATTAAAGTACTTAAGCTTGGAGTTATTGAAGAATGGAGAAAGTGAACTAGGAATTTCAAACTGATTGTCTCTCAAATTTAAGGACATGATAGATGTGAGGCATTTCAATGGTGATTGGGAAACTTTTCCAGTGAAGTGATTACAAGAGAGACGCAAATGTTGAAGAAGTGTCAAATTCACCAAACAATGGGGCAAGTTACCACTTAGATAATTGTAAGCAAGATTGAGCACCCGAAGATTTGTGAATTGGCATAACCCTAAATATATATTAAAAAGAAGGAGATTAGAGAGATAGGCAATTAACAGAGACTTCAAATTTTATTTTTAAGAGAATTAGCTAACCTTGAATGTTGCCAGTGAGTCCACGACCTGACAACGATAAAGTCTTGAGTGAAGTCATGTTTGCAATTGACTGTAGTAACACATTGGAATTAGGCAAGCCTGCAATAGTAGAGAAGATTATTATCAGATTTAAATTAGTGAAAAAGGATATTTATATGTGGGCTAACTGAACTAATTATACAACTTACTCTGGAAAGGAAGTTGTAAATTCCTTGCATTGATCACCATCTGCATGCTTAAAGTTTGAAGAAAATGAAGGGCACCAAGACTTTGCAGGAAGTTTTCATCCCAGGAAGAATCATTCAAGTATAACTCTTTGACATTATCCAGCTCTATTTAGATAAGAAGATTAAAAAAAAAAACCATTGCATAAAATTTAACAATGTTATAAATTTAATTTAAGTGAAAATATCTGCTTTGCTTACCTCGTGGAAATAATATTCCTGTAAAACTATTGTTTTCTAAATGAAGAGATTTGAGTTTCGAGAATGCTTTTAACGATTCTAGTTGGAAGTTACTTCCATTGCAAACACCATCGTTTAGCCAAAGGATGCTGATATTGCTTTCACTTTCAATATCTACAAGATACAATTTACCAATAAGTAAATATAGATATTATTGTCAAAGTTCATTTTTATGGGTTGCTTTAATTCTAACTAATACATTTATTTAAACAAAAAAGAACTGTAAATTAAGTAAATTACATACATGATTTAAGTATATAAATTGAGAATGAGTGACTAAATTATGTGAAGTATATAATTACGCTATTAAATAAGATTTGAGTATACCTTTAGTTACAAGAAACTTGTCAATGTTGTTACCGCCAATGTATAACTCCTCCGTATTGAATAAGGCAACCAAGTCTTGTGAGCAACAAAAAAAAAAAAAGCAAACGTGCTTAGATGTTATTAATATAATTAAAACCAAATATCCTTTATTTTAATGATTAAAAGAAAATATCAACCAACCTTTCATATTGATTGATCCTTTTAATTGAGTGAAAGAAATATCTAAAGTTTTAAGAGAGCGAAGTCCATGCAACAATGGTAATACGTTGTTGTTCAAATCATTATATCTCAAATGAAGGATCTCTAAGTTCCCCAACTTTTGTAATTCTTCGATACCTATGAAATTCACTCACATACTTCAACTTACTAAAAGAAATGATAAATATAATTAACAAAATTATGATATATATAATTTACCCATAAAATATGATATATATATATACTCAAAGTCAAATGATATATATTAACCAACATAACTTTTGGTTTGATTTCATTGTTTTAGCTAATATTTTGAATGTATATGCTTAAATATAGCTTTTTTACATTAATTAAAATTAGGATAGATAAATGTAAATTTACCACTTGTTCCTATCAGTCCAATTTCACTGATAGATAAGGACTTCAACGATGAAAAACCAGCTACGGAAGGTAAGATAGCATTTCCCAGTCTATTATAACTCAAATCAAGATACTCCAAGTTGATTGTACTCGCCAATCTTTCAAAACCTACATACCAAGAATATCACAAGTTTGAGACATGATTTATATTTATGAGTGATTTGATAAGAAAATGAAAGTGTCAACAACCTTCATTCTCCACGCAGCAAACAATAGAATTGTCTCGTAAACTAAGGCTTCGGAGTTCTTGAAATGGAAGAAAAATTGAGGCGTTGAATAACCAATTATCTACAGGCTCACCATATCTAAAACCGTCAAGAGTAAGCTCGTAGACTCGACCTGTTGTGGCGTTACATCCAACACCATCCCACCAACAGCAGTCAACGTCTTTCCCCCATGTAAGCATTCCATTTAGATAGCTACAATATGGGCAATTGAACGAAGCTTTGAGCTGCAACAGAGCAACTCTCTCTTCCTCCAAACACGCATTAGAGCCCCAGCCTTGCAGTAGTAATAACAATGATTTCAGCAGCATCATTACTCCTACTACTAAACGCAGTTGATAGTTTATCATCCCTGCCATTTCTACTGATCTATTCAAGAAACGATTTCTTGTGTAGTTTCGTATTCCATAAATGATGACCAAAGATAATCCTTTTATAGAAGACTCTCATCCAGTGGGTACTTCAGCATGTTTATGGTGGTGGTCCATCTCATGAAGAAATTTTTGGAGCAAAAAAAGTAAAAATATATAATGACAGTCACATTAATGCTTACTTCTCTTTTTATTAATAAAATAAATAAAAATTATTAAAAATTATTTTCAAAATTTTGAATTAAATTTTTTGGAAAGGCTATAGAAATAAAATTTTATCACTTCTTACATTTTATTTTTATGGTATAAGTTTGTATTTTGTTTTTAAATTAATTTAAGAGTTTTAACTAATTTTAAATTATTAATAAGCTATTTAAATAAATTGTAAAAATATATATTAACAAAAATTATAAAGCCAATAGGCAACTCAATCAGCATGCTAAGGACTTGCCGTGTTCATCATCATTTGGAGACCGACAATAAGTGGTAGAGAGAAGAAATGAATATCTCAGTTAAGGTCTTATGTAACTACTACAAAATTACTAATTGTTATTAAGGTGAGACAAAAGAAAACAAAAAAAAACGTAGAAGAATTGGATAAATAAGCACCATAATTAAGATTTATTTTTAAATTTTTTTATATCTAATTTTGAAATAGAAAATTTTCTCATATTTTAGTTTAAATATTTGTTTATAGATAATTACATAATTATTGAAGAGATTATATATACTTATTATTCTTCAATCAAATTACATCTTTGATAACTTAAAATATTCGCAAATAAAAATATATAATTGATATAAATGAACTCATAGATTTTTTTAAAAAAATTTTCAAAAATGCAAGGTTAATAATTATATCTATGAGAAGACTTGTAACTTTTTATTCTAAGTTATTTTAATTAAAAATTATGTTCCTATTTTATTTATTTACAGGAAAATTTAGACTAAAATTTAAAACAAAACTTAACAATTATAAGTTTCATGAACTCCTATAATTTTCTAAATTAAAATAACTAGCATTTTCATGGTAACCATGCATTATATGAAGAAAATTTGAAATTAAAAACGTCTATAACTATCAGTTTTATGGACTCTCTTGAATTTTCAATTTGAAATAACTAAAACTACTAGATACAAGAGACTTATTACTATTATATGAAAAAGAAATTAAATTTAAAAATATGATATCAATTTTCAAAATTATATATCCAAAGCATATGATTTCATCATTAAAAAATTAGTAGTATTAGTATTAAGCAATATGAAGAGTGTCATTTATCGTAAGAGAGCTTTCGTAATACTAATTACTAAAAGTTCAAGAAATAAAATTAATTAGTCTTTTTATAATTTATGAGATAAAAAGTCAAATAATATGTATATATATACGACTATTCTTCAATCAAATTACTTATTTGCTAATAATTAATAGGAGAAAAAGTGTATACATATATGGATTAATAGGAAAACAAAGATTTTTAAAAAATTATATAAGAAAATAAATAATTTAAAAAAGAGGAAAAGAAGTACTTAAAAATTAATAAAAACTTTTAGAAATTAAAATTGTATGAAAAATTTTAAATTATATTCTTATTGTGTATTTTTATTAAGATGAATTTAAATATTTTAGTAGTTTGATTATTATACTTTTTAAATATTAAGTTCATATTTTTATTATCTTATTTATTTATAAGTTTAGGTATTTACATTTATTTTTAATATTTTTGTTTATATTTTGTTATATATATACGAGGAGGCATTATTACTTTTATCTATAGTGCTAAGAGAAATTGAAGGGAAATCTATCCCAGGTAAGCCATGCAAACAGATTCCCTTTGCCAAGTAAGTTACTGATATACGTTAAAACTATAAAAAGTTGGAAAAGTATGTGACCCATGTGGATCAATTTCATCCTTAAAAATAAGAAAGACTTAGAAATTTGAGAAAAAAAACACAAAATGATTGAAACGTGTGAGACCCTCCAATCGAGTAGCGTATTTGTTAAAGACAACCAGAAAAGAGGAAGACCGAAGACTTTGAATAGTTTGGGAAGAAAAGACAATTTTTCTTAGACAAAGTATACTTTGGTGTTCTTGACTCGTAGCCTTTATCCCCATCAGTTGCAACATAATTATATCGAACTTATTGTTCGGTTAAATGACTTTCATAAATAAGACAACTTAAGTTATTGAATTATAATAATATTTCTTTAATCATAGACTTCATTCATCCAGATAGTCTATTATATGAACAAATTTTAAAATTAAAAATAAGAAGGTAATGAAATTTGTAACATAAATTCTTTTAAAAAATAGAAATATAATATTTATCTTTTCTGAAAAAGATTAAATAACATAAAGTTGTATGAATGAATTATTAGGAGTTTATTATGGATAAATTGACCCCAAAAAATTATTTTCCTGTAAGAGAGAACTTATGGTTCAAAAAAATAAATAAATAAATTTCTTATATAATTTATTTAAAAATAATTAGATAATTAATAATTCATATATAATTTATGAGATAAACAATTCAAGTGATATATATGTCTTATGAAACAATTTTTATTGTTGTATTGGTCAGACAAAACAAATAAAAGAAAAGGTAGAAGAATTGGAGAAGTATGCACGATAATTATGATTTACTTCTTAATTTTATTTTTTGACTCCAATTTTAAAATAAAAAATTTTCTCATATTTTAATTTAAATATTTGTAGAATTGTATGTATAAATCATTAAAAGATGATAGACTAACTTTAAAATTATATATGCGACCTTGTGGATTAACGAAAACTTGAAAAGATTGTATGATTTTACCATTCAGAATTTATTAGGAATAAGGTTAGTTTATTAGTGATAATATTATATGTGAATATATTGACAGAAAATTCTTAATTTTTATTATTAGGAATTCAAAAAATTAAACTTATTAATTTTTATTAATTTTAAATATAATTATATATTATTCATTTTATATAATTTATGAAATAAACAATTTAAGTAATTATATATATATACATATATATTCTATTTTTTCGTTAGTCCATGTCATTGTGAACATTTTTGTTTAATATATATCTTACTATTTTTCAATCCTCACCATATTAATCACATTAAAAATAACTAGTAAACAAAAATGTTCTTGACCAAAGATCTATATTCTAACTTGAATGGTCAAAAAAAGTTAGTTTTTCCATATTTTTTTATAGGTTGATATGTATGTGATAACAGTTCAATAACATGTCAATCAATGAATAATAAAATTAAAAGTTAGACTAATTAAATGAAATTATATAATTAATGTGAACGAATTCATAGAAATATTTTTTACTTTTTCAAAATGTAAGGTTAATAATTGCGGCTACGGAAAGACCAATAATTTTTTATTATAAGGTTCTTTTACTTCAAAATTATTTTTTATTTGTTTACAAGAAAACTCAGAATATCTTAACAACTATGAATTTCATTAACTCCTTTAATTTTACAAATTGAAATAACTAAGATTGCTACTACTTTAATGGTAATCATGCATTATATGAAGAAATTTTGAAATTAGAAAAGTTCGTAATTATCAGTTTCATGGACTCTTTTAAATTTTCAAATTGAATTACTAAAATTATTAGGATATTATAGACTTCAAGTGACCGTCTATTATATGAAGAACATTAGAAATTAGATGAATAAAAATAATTTATATATAATGTATTAAATTTTCACCTACTTTTGAATTATTCATAATATAATTTTATAAATTATATAAATCATAGTAATATATGTCGATAAAATATAAGATGTCACATTCAATATTTATTTTTTGTTTTCGAATATTTAGAGAGATAGTAAGAATTTAGTACTAGGACTGTCTCTTGGTAAACAATTTTAAAAATGTTCATTTATTATTTGAAATTGATTTCTATGATTTAAATTATTGATAGATAAAAAATTAAGTTGAATAAAAATATTTATTCAATTATAGTAAAATATATATTACCTTATGATTTTTCTATCATATTAGCCATTTTGCACCTTGCTTACCTGGGAATTAGAAGACCCTATCGTGGTGGGACAAATAAACTCCAAAAACAATATAAACATAATATCAATACAATAACTTTTTTAAAAATAAAAGATAACTAATATGTATTATTAAAATAATTATAAAGAATTTCTAAAATTAAAATGTATGTGAAAATTGTTAGATTTATTTTTATTTAAATAAATGTAAATATTTTTATACTTTGGTCATATTTCATTTTAAAGATTAAATTCATTCAATATTTTTGTTTATATTTTTTTTCAATTTTAAAAAGATTATATTTCAGTTCCTTGTTCCTCACTGAAGATTTTGCAGTTCTTTACAAATATGGTTTGAAATATAATCACATTTTGTCTTGGCACATCATTGTTTAATTTTATCATGATGAGACAAATACTTCTAGATTAGTTAATTTCCAATGCTATAAAAAATTTTCTAAAAACTTGACAAAATTAAAAAAAAAAACTCTTCAGCTGTCTTTCCTTTTCAGGCAAAAATTAATTATGTTTGAATTTAATTGAAGAGAAAAAATTAATTCCACTCAATTTTGTTAGGCTTGATGTACACTAAATGTGTATAAATTGATCTATTCATTTAGTTTGATAAATTAAATTAAAATTTTGAAAATTTTAGGTTTAAAAATAAGTATATAGAACAAATTTAATTTTAAAACTTAAGTGAAAAATTTTAAAATCAAATTTAACATATATAAAAAAAACTTAAAAGAAAACTTAACATGACTTAATATTTATGAATAACTAACAATTAATTCAATTTATAATCATTTTAAATTGTAAG
>JANZXP010069695.1:0-10683 GCA_027576715.1 Erythroxylum flavicans
GATGCATTTGAAAAGTTCAAACAATTCAGAAATGAAGTAGAAAACCAACTTGGGAAAGGTATCAAGACACTACGATCTGATCAAAGTGAGGAATGCTTAGACCAAGAATTTTTAGATTATCTCAAAGATAATGGGATTTTATCTCAATAGACTCCTTGCCGAAAGGAGAAACCAAACCTTGTTGGACATGGTACGGTCAATGATGGGCTTTGCAAATTTACCAAAATCCTTTTAGGGTTATGCACTCGAGACAGTTTTTTATTTGCTAAACAGAGTTCCATCAAAGGCATTTGATGTTACTCCATATGAGATGTGGACTAACAAAAAATCCTATCTTTCTCATTTGAAAGTTTGGGGCTGTTCCGCTTATATGAAGTGAATATAGTCAGATAAGCTTGGTGCGAAGTCTAACAAGTCTCTGTTCGTAGGATATCCTAAAGAAACAATGGGATATCAATTTTACCATGCTAATGAAAAAAAAGTGTTTGTTTCAAAGCATGCTGTCTTTTAGAGAAAGAGTTTCTTTTAAAAGAAGACAGTGGGAGCAAATTTGAATTTGAAGAAGTTCAAGATGTTCAAATAGATGCGGATCAACTGCTTAAACCTGAGATTATGACTCATACAGATGAAGTAATTGTTCAAACTTCTTCAACACAGGAAGTTTATAGGTCACGTAAGATATGCTTTATTTCTGAGAGATATGGATTTCTCTTAATTGAACAGAATGATGTATTGCTCATAGAAGATAATAAGCCTACTACCTATGAAAAGGTTCTGAAGAGTTTAGAATCTGAGAAATGACTTAGCAATATGAAATCAGAAATGGAACCTATGTATGAAAACCAAGTATAGACCCGAAGGAATAAAACCCATAGGTAAATGGGTTTTCAAAAAGAAAACTGACATGGATGGTAATGTGATTACTTATAAAGCAAGGCTTGTGGCTAAAGGTTTCCGTTAAAGGCAAGGAATAGACTACGACGAGACCTTCAGCCCAGTAGCAATGCTTAAATCTATTAAGATACTCCTAGCCATTGTCGCACATTATGATTAAAAGGTATGATAAATGGATGTGAAGACAGCTTTCCTAAATGGAAATCTAGCAAAATGGTATGCAAGCTTCAGAAATATATCTATGGATTGAAACAATCATCCAAGAGTTGGAATATCAGCTTTGATGAGATAATCAAAGAGTTTGGTTTCTCACAAAATCCGGATGAACTTAGAAACGATGTCTCTATGCTACAATTTGTGAAGATTTGGTTGTCCAAACAATTTGCCATGAAAGATCTCGGTGAAACAAATTATATCCTCAGGATAAAGATTTATAGAGATAAATCAAAAAGGTTGCTTATTCTTTCACAATCAACGTACATAGACAAGATGTTAAAGAGGTTTAGCATGGACCAGTCCAAGAGAGGGCATCTTCTTATGACTCATGGGATAACACTCTCGAAATCTATATGTCCCAAGACACAAGATGAGAGGACGCGCATAAATATGATCTCGTATGCATCTACAGTAGGATCTATCATATACGCTACGCTATGTACAAGACCCGATGTATCATATGCTCTCAGTATTACGAGCAAATACTAATCGAATCCTGGTGAGGGTCACTGGGTAGCTGTCAAGAACATCCTCAAGTACTTACGAAGGACTAAGGATGTTTTCTTGATATATAGAGATGAAAATCTAAAAGTGAGTGGGCATACAGATGCCAGTTTTCAATCTGATGAGGATGATTTCAAATCCCAATCAGGTTATATATTCACACTGAACGGTGGGGTGGTCAGTTGGAAGAGTTTCAAGAAAGAGACGACTGCTGATTCAACAACCAAGACAGAGTACATTACAGCTTCAGATGTAACAAAGGAAGCAGTTTGGATCAAAAAGTTTACTAAACTTGGTGTGGTTCCTAGTAGTGATGGACCCATACAATTGTATTATGACAACAATGGGGCTATTGCATAGGCGAAGAAACTAAGGTCTCATCAACGGTCCAAGCACGTACTCCACAGATATCATTTGATCAAGGAGATCATTGGTCGAGGTGATGTACAAATAGAGAAAATTCCCACCAAGTAGAATATTGTTGATCCGTTGATAAAGCTATTGTCACATAATAGATTTAATTCCCATATACTAGCCTATGGTAATAGATACCAAGGTGATTGGCTTTAGATCAAGTGGGAGATTTGTTAAAGTAATGCCCTAAAGGTAATCGCCTTTAGTGCATTTTGTACAAAGTTGTGTATAGATTTTATTTTTAATAATAAAGAAAAGCATATTTCATTAATTTGGTATTCATTATTTATGAATTGATATTGATCTATAAGCAAATTAATGAAGTCTATGATATATGACATAGCAGGAATGAAATTATGATGTGATCATACTATTGATATTCCTATCATGTGTAATTAAGTCAGTATCTAAATTATCCCCAGTCATAAGATTAATAAGACTAGACATCATTAATCCGGATAGACTGGCACATGTCAAACTCCTTGATTTGATCAAACAGTGAATCTCAAAAACTGTAAACATGAGATGCTTAGAGTTGAGATATGGATGCTTACTAGAGGTAGTAAGTACATTTGATGACCTACCATGAGATCATCACATGGATCTCTTATTCTAATGTCAGTGATAATCTCATCATAGCAATGGTGCAAGTATCCTTAAACTTGAGGTACTCAAGGATATCTTGGATACTGATTTTGTGCTTTGACGCCATTCCTTGTTGCCTTGTAGAGGTCGCTCATAGGGTGATTGGGTACAGCTTGAGGTATTCGAAGGTAATTTAGTAGTCAATAGAGGATTCACCACTTCTGTGATAGCAGAAGATGATACCCATGGCCTCTTATCGGAGTCATTACTTGGAAATCTCTAGCCGAAGTACATGTTTCATGAAGAATGTCTTCATTGACATATAGAGTAATGAGTCCCAAGATAAGAACTGATATCACTTGGACTAGATTTGACGTAGTTAGTCTAGTAAGAGTTGACACTTTGCCCATACTTATAACCAAGTAGGGTATAACATGATGAAAGGACAAATTACACAACAATTATCTATGGGAGGGTTTGTGA
Source organism: Erythroxylum flavicans (assembly GCA_027576715.1). NCBI lineage: Eukaryota > Viridiplantae > Streptophyta > Magnoliopsida > Malpighiales > Erythroxylaceae > Erythroxylum > Erythroxylum flavicans. Next base: position 3,097 of record JANZXP010069695.1, read on the forward strand.
GATGATTCGTGACGAAAACGAGTTCTTTCATCAAACCACTTACTTTCCGGTCAATTGGGGCATGATGTGTTGCTAGATGCTGCTCATGACTTGCTTGGATTAAGTGTTAATCCAAGTAGCCAACATAACTGGAAACCTAATGGGTCACACGCATAAGAGTGACTCGGAGGATTCATAAAATGGTTTTGGCTAAAGATCCATTATATAGAGAGAAATAGAATCAAATGGATCCCGATGAGATCAAGATATCTCTCGATGAGATCGCGACATCGATATTATTGAAACAAGGCTCTGATATTTTTTTCACACCTGGGACCCGATAGGACCGATCCTAGTGTGACTGGAATACATATAATATTATATATATATATATGTATATGTATAAAAGATGTGTGCAACGTCGAAGAAGAAGGGAGGTTTCTTTAAAGTGATTCATTTATTGTCTTTAAATGATAAAAGACAAATTTGATAAAAGACAACAAACAAAAAGGTTAGTACGATGTTTATAATCATTTAAATGGTTGTGAAAAGCCATCTTCTTCACGATTATCATCCATCTCTCTTCATCTTTCTCATCTTCTTCCTCCTGATTTTCTCTACAAGAATTGCTCTCCCTAGACAAAGAAAAGAGCTAGCACTCTTATCTTTGTTCTAGCCATTTTTGGATCAAAAAGTTTGATTTGGTTAGCTTCTCCGATCTCTGCATGGATACCGTTGGAGACTGTTTGTTTGGTCGCTGTGGTTTATGACAAGCCGACAAGTAGAAGATCGAAGAACGAAGGAGACTAATCACAAGGTACATGATTATTATATAAATGATTGATTTGTGTAAATGTCATGAATTCCTATATATATATATATGACTTTAGGAAAGTCCTGGAACAATTGTTTTTGTTTTTTGGCACCACATATATATGATGCATACACCGGGATTTTCCTACAAATTCTTGCTTTAATTAAGCATCACATCCTTAAATCATTTAACTTTGACTTAACATTTCGTATCTAATTCAGTTGGAACTATAGAAGGTAAGTTATTGTATTAGGCATAGTTATAGAAGAAATAATATTGCATCATACAATACCTCATATTGTAATTTATTCCTTACATAAATCTATACTCTCATGGAATTTAGTTATGAAGGTATTCACCAGAGAATCTCATTCCCTATAGATAATCAAAAATTTAAAACTTACCACAACGATCTCATCGAAGTGCTTTAACATTCTCAATGTTTAACTTCTACTTAGAATTAAACTATTTGAACTTTTCAAAAATTTTAAATCATTATTTCATTTAAGACATATAACTATATCACATAAAGTCATTGGTAACCTAATGAAATATAAGTATTATCCTTTTGTGAATTGTTATTCCGTCTAATACATTACTTGTATAAATTTAACAATTTAATACCATCATAATCCTTTCACCAAAGGTTGGTTTGGTTATTCTTCAACTTTATAAGTTTCAGAAGTTCCATACAATTCATAATTAAAAGGATACACATATCCTTATATGTAACTTTATGATTCTCGATATGTTGATTTAACTAATATGACATAAAAGGATAGTCTCGGTTATCCAATTTTGTATCATTGCCACTCATGCTAATCATAAGTCTCCTTTGGTCTAACACATACAAACTATTTGAATAAAATTGGCTTAACTACTTTTACTCAACAATCTATTTCTTATCATGCTTTGAACATTGTAACAATGTTGAATCTAAATTCAATATCAAATACTTATAAGCATGAACTAGAAATATAAATGATCTCAATCATATCATGTATAGACAAGAAAACTCATGCAACCAATTTCTTCTTATGAAAAATATTATCATACTATAACAAAGCCTTTAATAATAGTCCACAATTATTCTTTTAGTAGGTTAAATTAAGTTGAACATTTCCATCAAGGTACTATACCTTTCAACTCTACTCCATGCAACTTCTTGCATTTTGCTATCATGATGTTGACATACATCTTACAAGTTATCAAAGTTTATGAGATATTATTTAACTCATATTGTCAAATAAATTTTGTCATCTATATGATTTTGACACATCTCTAAAACTTTGTCACTGAATCCTCAATAGGGATTATAGCAAAATTTCATAATGGGCATACAATTTTCTATCTAACTTTGAGAACTCTTCTAAAAAATAACCTATGTATAGGAAATTTGGTTCACTAAGTCTTAGTATCAACTATATTGAACAAGGTAAATTCCACTCATAACAAAATATAAATGTAAGAAAAACAAGTAATTAATTGTATGTTATGACTACAAAATGAGATCAGGACTTTAATCATCTATTTAGTTACTTTCACTATTTTATTCAAAATAATAGCCCTTACTACTATTCGAAAAGATTGCTCTAATCTTTCTAGTGGGCTAGGATCTTGTTCAAATATAGTTGATCTTGAGTTTGCTCAATAACCAACTAAACTTAAATTAGGTAGACAACAACTTTATCACATCTCATGTGACTCCTAGATCTGTTACAACTCTTGCCAAAACATATCATATATGTCATTCCTAACTCTGTCTCTAAATTCATATGATCATGAGTTTGCTCATCCAAATGACAAAAATTTAGTTAAGTAGAACTCACTATCATAAGACCAAATATGTTTGGGTTAAAGTAGCCTTAAATTTACTGAACATGCCTACAAGAAATAAAACTATGGTTTAAGAATAACAATGGAAGGCAACAATCATGTTCTCAACGTATACTTAACATTTTAAAAAGGGTTTTAATTTTGCTCGTCTCATCAATCATAAAATTGCATGTAAAATATCAAACATATAAAACATACAATTTAACATACATTTAATAAATATATCAATCTTATAAATAAAGTATGAAACATATGCACTCATAATCAAATTATATGCATAAAACATCAAACTTCGTTTGATTCTAGTTATTGATTTTCATAAACGAAAATAATATTTCCCACTTTTTGGAAAAATTATATTAGACTAAACTCATTGATTCCAAAATATATTAAATTCCTATTCCAAAATGAATTTTAATTAGATTTGACAACAATTTTCAAATAGAATTAGAAACTATTTCCAATTATCTTGACTCCTTTGATGAAATTGAATTAAAATATTTTCAATAAATTATTCTACTTATTATGATTTAGAAATACTACTTTTTCGAAATTATATAAGTAACATATTCTAATTTAATTAGAAGTTACTATTTCTAATCTCATTAGAAATTATCTTTCCTTAACTAGAAAACTATTTTTAATATTAAAAGCAAAAACTTTCAAAATTAATTAAAAACACCTTTCATATTTAATTAAGAAAGTTCTTTATATTGTTTATTTAGAGATTAATTTCTTAATTAATTAGAAAATCTTTCTTTAATAAATTAGAACATTTTTTTCAAATATTAAAGAAGGTACATTTTTCTTAATTAAAAAATAAAAACTCTTTTCAAAATTTAATCAGGAAAAATATTTTTTTAATAAATCAAGAAACTTGTCATTCATAAAAAACAATTTCTAAATAAATTGAATAATAATTCTCTAATAAATTCATAAATTTAATTTATCTCAATCAAATTGAAATAAATAAATTTAATTAAGAAACCTCTTTCTTAATCATTTAAGAAAATACCTTCTTAATTTTAAAGAGTCTAATTAATTAATTAATTTCAATCTTATTGATATTAATTAATTCTAACTTTAGAAACTACTTTTCTAATTAATTAATTTCAATCTAATTGAAACTAATCAATTCTAATTTTAGAAACTACCCTTTTAAAATTAATTAGGAATCAATATAATTATTAATCTTAACCATATTAAGAAAAATAATTACTTTATTTTTTTGAATTAAGATCTCGTCTTAATTAATATAATTTGATTATATTGATTATCTAACATTATCTAATTATGTGAGATAATTATTTTAAATATTTGTTTGATTATTGATTTGATAATCAATTTAATTTAATAATTCAACTTTTGAAAAATTAAACTAAATTACAAATTATTCCTAATATTAATTACTCTAAGAAAAAAATTAGAAAACACTTTTCCAAATTTAGGGGGATCTAAACCTAAGGTTTAAAAATTTTTAAAAAAACCAAATAAAAGGGTAAGTGTGACTGTGCACGCGTTAGATATGGGATTTCTCGATTTCTAGCGGGGTCGTCCTTGTTTTTCCTACACCGTCGACGTCCGGTTTTCTTCTTCTCAGACGCACCTCCACGCTGCTGCCATTAGACGCTTCTTCTCTAACGAAGCTGCCACTGTTGAACGACCATCACGTCGCCTATTTTCGTCACCGAGCCCATCTTGTGGAGCTTCTTCAACCAATAAAAACCAACCAAAACCAGACAAAATAACTGACATCGATGGGCATCGGCGTGAGGGCATCTCCATGCCTCACGCCGATGCCGCTTCCTTTGGCTGGGGGACTGTCGCCCCCGGTGGCGTCTATCGCCACTAGCGTGCTTCTCCGGCAACATTCATGCACGCAACAACACAGCCCCCATACAATCCAGCAACCACAAACAACCAGAACCACAACAATTGTTGTGCCAAAATAAGTTCTAGAAAATACCAAGGCTATATTCAGTGTCGTCTCTCAAGGAAGGAAATTAATTCACCCAAATTAATCTTGAATAAAAAAAACGGATGCAATCCTAAATATTCTATCTCGATTTGCTAAGCAAAGGTTTTAAAGAAAATTATGCAATTAGACTAAAAAGTAAACTAATTTAATTGGAAAAAAAATGATTTGATCAATCGATGTAAAAACTCTTGATTAACCTCACTAATTTAATCTCTTACGCATGACTAAGATGAATTGATTGGATAATTGTCTTGCTAAAATTACAAATTGAGTTCTAAATTAGTTCAAATAATTTAAATATAACTGTCGTATTTTACAAGTTTATTATCTAAATTAATTATGAAAACCTAAATAATAATTACCCACTTAAGTTAATATATTTCTAATTCTTAACCCAAACATCTATAGTTTCTCGTTTTAATATTAAACTTCTTCTCTCGATACTTCGTTTAATACCTAAATGATGCAAGGTTAGCCACACTATTACATCCGATAAGTTTAGAAACTATAGTAAATAATAAGACAACAAAACATTCCCTTCATCATGCATATCGACTAGATTAGTTACATTAATTCTCAAGAACAAGTAATCAACCCTTCATGAAATAAACAAGATTTATCATCTTCATATACTTCGATGCCACAGTTAACAGTAATAGAAAAGTCTTAAAAGCCATAAACATAGTAAAAACCAAAATGGACTATTAAACCCTAACAAGTAAAACAAGTTCAAAAGAGAGTTCCATAATGCAACAGAGATAAAATAGAGATAGCAAACAAATGGGTGGTCAGATGAAGATGTTGGCGACTCCCTAGCTTCGACCCTCGGCCTCTGTCTCTGTTCTCTATCACCCAGAAGAACGAATGCTCCTCTTGGCTTCATCTCTGCCTTCTCTTTATTTATTGTCGTTTCTCTTCTTCTTCACCACTGACTGGTCTTCTGTTCTTTGTCGCCTCCAGCCTTTTTCATTGTCTTTTTTCTTCATCTTTTTTTCCCTGTGTGTGTCCGCCTCTAGCCTCTCTTACCCTTTCTATTTGTAGTCCCAATCTAGATTTAGGTTTTTAAGCCCTCAAAACCTATGACACGTAATATTAAACCATTTAAAGGAGGGTCACAGGCTTGTCATAGTGGTGACAAGAGCCCTCACGGGGGTGACAAACATTGTCACTGCCACGGTGGTTACACCTTAGTCATCACCATTCCTTTAGTGTAAAATTCACGATCATTTTCACTCAATTCATTCAAATTTGGATTAGAAACACCAGAATTTGTAACCACAACCAAAAGATAAAGCTTGCAAAGTCCATAAAAATTAGTCACAACAACAACCAAAACACAAAGCGCAACAAAATTGGTAGAACCCAATTTTGACAAAGATGCAAATCTAGATTTGCAAACATCACACGAGCAGAAAGAAAAGAGAAGTGCAAGACCAGCATCAGATGCACAAGCTAGTTTTTCCAGAACAAATGCCAAAATATATAACAGACGCTTAAGGAATTTCCAAAACAGATAACATATAATTTTGTTTTCTTTTTAGGGCTTCCAAAACCAAACAATTTCAGCGCAGAAAAAATTCTCAATGTTTTCCAAAACCAAAAATTAAAAGAAGCATGCTGTAAGACATTGTTGAAATTCACAAAACAATTTTCAAAATCACAAATTCTAGAATACACTGTTCTAGCCCTAATTTCCTTTTGTATAACCAATTCAATAACAATTAAGCAAATTTAATCAAGTTATAGAAGCTTAATTCTTTTCTTTTCGAAAATCAAGATCTCTTTAATTCTATAAAGTGATTAACATAATTCATAATAAAGCGAAATCTTAATTCCTGCCTTATTCCGAAGCTTGATCCTTTTCTTTTCGTATCCCTCGAACTATTTCCAAAACAAATCCATCTTAACCATCATACATCATAGCCGTACAAATGTCTGACCTTGAACGATATCTACATAATAGGTTGAGAGAATCCTGTAACACTTAGAGAGAGGGTTAAGCAAGAAATGATAGCTCCATTAGAGCTTAAGTCTATTTATAATAAGTTTTAGACGTTTTAGTAATTTATTGAAATTATATTCTAATTTTAATTAAACTTTAATTAAAATTACAAATAATTCTAATCAAATATCAATTATGTCCAAATTAGATTCAATATCTCATATTGATCCTTATTTATTAAATAGCTCATATTTAATCATAAAGTTTCTCAAACATTACAATCAAATCCAACTTGATTAAAATAACTTTATTCTTTTCAACTCATTCTTTATACGAGACTTATTAAGTTCCTAATTATGTTAGCAATGATTAAAAACTATAATTATAATTAAAAAAATTTTAAAAAATTAATTTATCTTTAATTATTTAATTAAACAATTTATAATAATATATTAAATTGGCATCTAGCAACGTGTCATCACCACCTAAATATTTAAGAATGTCAAAGTTATTTTGACTAACCTTTCCATGCATGATTTTTTCGAATAATTCAATTATTTCATTATACAATGTTTCGATTAGACATAGAGTGTAGAATTAATGTCTACCCTATTTTAAGTCCAATAATATTAGTTCTCTGTCATTAGTTATCAATTCAATTAATAACGTTTGTAAACTATTTACAAAGCGTCATTTCACCTTGGGCAAGGATTTCTCGAATTAATACTAATTGAAAACAATGGAACATTCTCTCTAATTACTTTAGCGTGATAAATCATATCTTAATCACCCAACTACCTTCATATATAGTTCATGCTACATTTAATGACTACCAATTGATCGACCCATGATTAAATAGGTCATAAGTAATATCAAAATAGCAATTCCGATATAAGACAACTTTAGAAACCTCAAGTCGAAGGATCACTTATACAATCGTCATAATGAGAATTTCATAGACATGTAGCACCCCACTCTCGCAAGACCCGAACCCGACATCTTTGATGATATTCGAGTCCGTGCCCCGTGAGGATGGCG
>JANZXP010069706.1:0-10683 GCA_027576715.1 Erythroxylum flavicans
TGCATAATATACATATGTTGTAAATATGAAAAATAAAATAAAAAAGTTTATAATTTATTAATTTAAAAAAATACAACAATAATTTTTAAATTTTATTTTAAAATTTTTTAAAATATATTAAAAATTCGGGCAAACAACTGCCTAAAGGGCAGCCCGTGGCCCGGACAGGCTAGGTGAGCCAGGCCAAGGGCCTCTCTACAGGCCACCCATTGCCGGGCCACCCACAGCCCATGGGCCATTTCGGCCCGCATGAGTTGGGCCACAGGCCAATCTTTTGCTACTCGCTTGAGTCGTGGGCCAGGCTTGCCTGACATTATTTTTTGACAGATAGGACCAGGCCATTGCCAGCTCAGGCTCAATCTGGCCGTTGACATCCCTAATTCCTGTCTCCTTAACTTGTACCTTTCTTTGGCCTCTTCTCTACTGTGTCAGAGTACCTTATTCTCCTCAAGGGTATTTCTGTAATCCTCACTTTCCCTTCATTTTCTCCTTTCCATTTCCAGAATATAGTCGAACCCCTTCTGTCAACATGTCTGCAGAAGGAAAATCATTTAATCTCGAGAACTGTTCCCCCATTGAATTCCCGCTCCTGCCCTTGAAACTTCCAGGCGATAGCTCCAAATCCGCACCATCTGCACCTCTTGCTTCCTATCCAACCAGTCCTTCACCTTCCTCTGCTCTTCTAGAAATCAATCTTCCACCCCCTCTTAAACGATCCTAGACGCAGGTGCTCGGTGATTCGAATCCTGATATTAAGCTTTCTTACCTTCCCCCGAGAACAACAACACTCCCATTGTTGCACCTCCCATTGAAGCTGTCAAAGCTAGATTGGAACTACGGAATGCCACATTGATTGGGTTTTTTTCTGGACAAGAGGGTCTTCTTTCCCTGTAATGAAAATGTGGGCCACAAACAACTAAAAATCTTTTGGTTTCAAGGAGATTCTTGTTACTCAGCAAGACATATTCCTCTTCAAATTTCAAAGAAAGGCTGACGCTACCAAGATGCTTGATTGCTAGCTACTTAGGGAAGCCCATATGCATGGACCAAGCCATAGCTCACACCAGTAGAATTAATTTCGCTCGACTCTTAAGTTGTGATTGATTCTATGTCTTTGCTACCTGATGAAATCCCTCTTCTAAGATTCAACGACAACATGGAGCTTGTAGAAGATACTGTCAAAGTGACATATGCGCGGAAGCCCCCATCTGCACCGGTCACCAAACACTGGAAACCCACCGAAAGGCTATACAGGTCTGGTTTTGCTCAGGATCTTGACAATGATGACAACTTTCAATCATCACTCTCAATATTGGATGTACCTCGTTCCCCATCGCCTGACCCTCAACCAGCCTGATATTCAACTAAATCCACGCCCTACATTGGAAAACAACACGTGAACCCCCTCATCTTGACACAGAGCCACCTTCATCTCCCATCAATGGTAACTTCACTTCAGAACCCAAAGCCACGGAAAATCCTACAAGAGAAGCAAATACCAACGATATTCCCTCTCCAGCGTCTAATAAATCAAGTTCCTTCTTAGAATGCAGAATTGCTGATGTTGACTTTGTTCGTGCTAGTAAAAGAAGATCTAGCAGAATGAAGAAGCCCTCTTCGGGCCAGGAGTAATGATCATCTCCGCCTGGAATTTCAGGGGTCTCAATTCCCCTGAGCAAAAACTTTTGATGAAAGATTTCATTTTGGATAATAAGCCTAGTGTTTGTAGCATTTTGGAATCACGAATTAAGATAAGCATGACATTCTTCATTTTGTTCCCACGAGTTGGCAGTTGATTCATAACTATGACGAACACCACAATGACCAAATTCTATTAGTTTATAATCCTGTGGAAATTTCCATACTTATATGGTCTCAGCTCAAATGATTCACCTTTAATTCCCTTTGTTAACTCTAAACATTATTATTCATGTCACTTTCATCTATGCTTTTAACTATCCTTTCCAAAGATCCTCTCTTTGGAACACCCTTCGACACCTTGTACCCCATATCCGAACACCTTGTCTCATTCTTGGAGACTTTAATGTCACCGTATCTCCTACTGAATTTGAGGGTATCTTTGCTCATAAACATCACTGCGAGGAGTTCAAAAGTTGTCTTGAAGATATTCAAGTCTCCGATCAAACAATAAACAATCCGGAAACTCCTTTAGTAGAAGAAAGCTAGACTAATGCTTATCCAATCTAGAGTGGTGTCACACCTTCCCACATTCTTATGCTTTCTTTCCTAATACCACTTTATCGGATCTCTCCCCCATCATAGTCCAGATCAACTCTCCAAAGCCATCTCGATTTACATTTCGTTTTAAGAACTTTCTCACGGATATCGCAAGTTTTCAGGATGTGGTTCAATGAGGTTTCAACTACCCCTTTCATGGATCTAAACATTTCGTCCTTGTGAGGAAGCTTCAGTTTACCAAGGAAGCTATTAAATCATTTCATAAGCACAACATTGGCAATACTTATCATCTAGTCTCTACGGCTAAAGCTGCCCTTGAACAAGCTTAATCTGATCTCTACTGCAATTCTACGTCAGTGGTGCTTGTTGATAAGGGACGACAGACCATCGAAGCCTATGTACAAGCTTTAAAGTTTCACTAGTCTTTGCTTAAGCCAGGATCTAGGGTGAATTGGTTAAAACATGGTGATAAAAAACTCATCCTTCTTCCATAAGGTTATCAATTATAGGAAAGCTTAAGACAAGATTGTCTCCATCAACCATCTAAATTCCAATCTAACCTTACAGCCACTTATCATCCGAGCAGTTAGAAGATCATTTTTCAAAACTACTAGGTTCTCTTCCCAATTCCAAATCCTCCCATAGGCTCATTAATGAAATTGTTCAAGATTGACTCCTTCCACATGAAGTTAGCTGTCTTTCTACACCTGTATCCTTTTAAGAGGTTAACCATGCTCTCGAGTCAATCCACCCCTAAGAAAGCACCAGCTCCTGATGATTTTTCAAAGTCAATTTCTTCCTCAAGACCTGGCACATTACCAATCCAATTGTGGTCGATGCTGTCATGGAATTCTTCAATAACAATAAGCTTCTTACAGAGATCAACAGCACCTTCATCACTCTCATCCCCAAAGGTGTTAATCCCACTAGTTTTGGAGATTTTCGACCTTTAACCTGCTGCAATACTGTTTACAAGATAATCTCCAAGGTACTCTCGCTTAGACTTAAAACCACTTTGCTTAATCATATCAACTGCAATCAGGTAGCCTAAATTCCTGGTTGATCTATTGGTGACAACATATCTATCGCTCAAGAGCTCTTTAAACAGTATGCAAGGAAAAGAAGTCCTAAGAACTGTGCCATAAGAGTTGATTTTCAAAAAGCTTATGACATGCTGGATTAGTAGTTTATTACTAGCACTTTCTAGGCTTATGGATCTCCTTCAAGATTAATCACCTGGATTCATCAATGTATAAGCACCATGACCTTCAAAATCCTAGTAAATGGGAAACCTTCCAAGAGTATTAAAGCTGCAAGAGGTATCAGGCAGGGTGACCCATTTCCCCTACCTATTCGCATTAGTAATGGAGGTGCTCAACAAAATTATACTCAAGAGAGGTAGAGAAAGACCCTAAATTCAGATTTCATAGCAAATGTAAAAGGTTAAAGCTTATCAATTTAAGTTTTGTTGATGATCTTTTCCTTTTCTCTAATACTGATTGCAATTTAATAGCTTCACTATCTAGTGCACTTAAGATGTTTAACAAGAATTCACGGCTCGTCATCAATTACAATAAGAGTGCTCTATTCACTTCCAAACAAGTCTTGCCTCCATTTTAGCCTTAATGTCGAGTTTTAGATGTCAACAACTTCCTGTAGCTTATCTTGAAGCGCCCATTTCAGCAACCAATCCTACCCTTGGCGATTTCATATCTCTCACAGATAAAATTCTCAACCAAGTAGGTAGTTGGAGTCATGGAGAACTATCCATTGTTGGCAAAGCTCAACTAATTAACTCTGTTCTCTTTTCTATGGCAACTTATTGGGGCTCACATCTAGTTATTCCCAGCTATATTCATAAACGGATCGACCGAATCTTTAAGGATTTCTTATGGTCCGGTTGCAACATGCATAATAAAGTTGGCAAGATTAAATAGGCAGATGTATGTTAATTACCTCGTTGGCAAGGAGGCCTTAGTCTCATTACCTCCAAATTGTTGAACCAAACCATGCTTACTAAGAACGTATGGCGTTTGATCCAAGATCGACAATCTTTATGGGGTCAATGCCTACTACATCAAGGAAAAATCCATATGGTGCTTCAACGTTCACATGAAAGCTTCTGCTTTGATCAAATATGTTGGTAGGATCCGATATAAGGTTAGAACTCACTGCAACTGCCAACTCAGTAATGGTGAGACTATGAAGTTTTGGTTTTGATAGGTGGCTCAGTTAATCTATCCCCTTCAACCTACCTCAACTTCATACACATAAAGGATTTATTCCTGCAAGTGCTAATGTATCTTACGGTTTAACCAGTTATCGACAACTCCAAAACAGGAATCCTCCCATAAGCAGCTCCTCACTTCTCAGTAATATCACCTCCAAAACAGGAAGAGAAGACAACGGTATTTCTCGAGTGATACGAAACAGAAGAACAGAGGAGAGAGGAGATCCACTGGTTCAGCTTGGCTAATAATCTGCGCATTTTGATAAGAGAACGAAAGTGCTTAAAATTTAAGAATAATGACGACGTTTTTGTATTAGACAAAATTATAGCAAGACAGAATAGCACTTCCTTCTCCGTACAAATCTCAAGCTTGAAGGTGACTCTAGTTGATACTCTCCAGCAGCAGCTTCTGAACTAAATGCTTTTGCTCCAGCAAAAGGAAAATGCAGAAGATCAACATTCCCTTTTAACATACTGATTGTATTCTTTGTGACATGTTGTAATTGTCACTCTAATAATCAATGTATATTCCTCACAAGTGTTTGTAAAAGATTTGGTTCGAATTGTAACTATGAAATTATACTAATACTTCAGAAGTGGAATTTTCAACTTCAAGGTTTGTTTCTTTCCACTCCAAGTTTTTCAGCATAACTCTCACAACACTCAAGAAGAATAATAGAAACTGAAAGCAAGGCTTTTTTTTAAGATGAAGAAGATAGTTTTTTAATGTATTTTCTGCAACTTGCTACATACTGAAAATGATCTGGAGCTTTTCATATTAACACATTTCGTGCCATCTTACATTAATGACTGAAAATGAAAAACAAAGATAACTAAAGAGCAAGATTTTGACATGTATCTCACTCTCATTGGTTGATCAAAGACAAAACAAAAGGTTGTCTGAAAATTAACAAACTCTGACAATAGTATCACCTAATGATTTCAAAGCTGCAGAAAAAAAACAAAAGCTTGATACTGCAGAAACAAAAGTTGATGTGCGATTTTGAGCTAGCTTAGTTCTCTTTAATGGCAATTGACACTTTTACTTTTAATTCTTCTACTTCATTGACTTGCATGACTTCTTCATAGCTTCTTCAGGAATTGACAAACTCTCCTTCAGGTTTTCTTCAATTGATTAAAAACCAGCTCTATATTTGCTTCACACATTCTGTTTCTTCATCCTTCTGCTTCCCATTTCATGTTGCTTCATTCTTTCGACCTTTCTTGCACTGATTTTCAATCATTTGTATTCTGTACTTTGGATCCAAACACTTCTGAATTGCTCCCAAAATTATCATCTCTAGCTTTCTTTCATACATAGGAATCTTGTTCTTCATTCTGCCTCTCTTCTTCACTTTAACCGATCTTGCAAATTCTTCCACAAATTTCAGTATCGAAGGTTGCATGAAACAACACAACTCAACAGCTCTTCCTTTGTTTTGTGGAGCCTGCACACTTATCAATTTTCTTAAGGCTTCGAATCTTCATCTTGGCAATGCCTTTGTAAATAAATCAGCAAGTTGAAAGTTTGATCTGCAAAAAAGCCATCTTGATCTCCTTTTCTTCGATCAATTCCCTGACATAATGATACTTCACCTTCATATGTTTAGTTCTCATATGATCAGATGGATTCTCAGCCATTGAAATGGCAGTACTAGAATCACAATAAATTGTCACACATTTTCCCTTCAATTCATCTATATCCATCAGAATTTTCTTCAACTATTAAGCTTGTTTGGCAGCCATGTTTACTGTTACATATTCAGCCTCAGTTGTTGATTGTTCTACACTCTTCTGCTGCTTCGAACACCAAGTAAAAATTCCAGACCCCAAACTATAGCAATACCCACTTCTACTCTAGCACTCATTACTTCCAGCATAATTTGCATCACCAAACACATACAACTCTACCTTTTCTCCTCTTCCATATCAAATTCCATGATCAACAGTATGCTTCACATATCTCAATATTCTTCTAGCATATAAAGCATGTTGTCTCGAAGGATTATGATTGAAACTAGCCATGATATTCACAGCACATGCAATATCAGGTCTTGATGCACACAAATACATTAAGGATCCAAGCATACTTCTATAATAAGTCACATCAAATTGCTCACCTAATTTTGTAGTCTTCAACTTCAGCTGATGTTCTATGGGAGTTGTCATGCCACTGCTATCCTTTAGGTTGAACTTCTCAATTAGCTCCTTTGCATATTTCCTTTGATGAATGAATATCCCATCTTTCCTTTGATCAATCTCCAAGTCTAAGAAATAACTCATCTCTCTTAAGTCTGTCATTTCGAATTCAGACCTCATCAGCTCCTTGAAGTCCTCCACCAGCTTCTCCTTAGTTCCAATTATAAGCAAATCATCTACATATAGTGAGCAGATCAGTTTTTCTCTTTTATCACCCTTTACATACAATGTGGCTTCACTTTTGCTTCATGTGAACCCATTCTGTAGCAAGTAGCTATTGATTCTTGAATACCAAGCTCTTGGAGCTTGTTTTAATCCATAAAGTGCCTTCACCAACTTGTAAACCTTCTGCTCCTGTCCCTCTTTCACATATCCTTTGGGTTGCTTCAAGTATACTTCTTCATCCAACATTCAATTGAGAAATGCACTCTTCACATCAATTTGATGCATTTTCCACCCATTGTTTGCTCCCAAGGCCAATAACAACCTCACAGTGTCTAATCTTGCTACTGGTGGATAAGTTTCAGTGTAATCCACTCCATATTCTTGTTTGTATCCCCTCACAATCAATCTAGCTTTGTGCTTGTTGACATATTCATCCGGGTTAAGCTTTGTTTTATAAATCCACTTCGAATCCACCACTTTAGTTGTTAGAGTAGGTAGATCCACCAGCAGCCAAGTGCCATTTTCCTCTATTGCCTTTATCTCTTCATCCATTGGACCTTGCCACACTCATTGTTTAATTGCTTGATTATATGTCTTTGGTTCAGCTCCTGCAGACATGGCATATTCGGATACCATGTGTGCATCTTCTGGTTCTTCTTCCTCTGTATTGTCATACCTGAAATCAAATAAAGGGTTAGTTTCATTGTAAATTGAGGCCAAGTCCCTCTCCTTGTGTGCAGTGTCAGGGTTGGAGGTCTCCTCCTGAATTTCTGAGCTTGATTCTTCACTTCCTGAACTAGGTGATGTCTTTTCTTGATTCCCTTCCTCTTCAGAATTGTTTGAATCTCCAGCTGCTGTCACTTCATCATGTGGTTCTTCTCTTATATTTTCTTTAGCAGTTATTTCATTCATTGGTATCTCAATATCAACTCCTCCTGACTTCTTCATGGTAGGCTCTCCCCATTTCCATCCTTCATTTTCATCAAACTTCACATCTCTAGACACAAACATCTTCTTAATTTCAGGGCTGTAAATTCTATAACCTTTGGATTCTACACTATATCCCATCATTACTCCTTTCATTGCTTTCTCATCTAACTTTGTTCTTTTTGATTCAGGAATGTGCATGTAAGCAACACATCCAAATACCCTTAAATGATTCACCTTCGGTTTAACTTCAAACCAAACTTCAAATGGTGTTTTCTCCTTCAAAGCTCTAGTCTTCAGCCTGTTTTGCACATAGACAGTAGTAAAGCATGCTTCAGGCCAAAAACTTATTGGAACCTTCATTCCAAACATTATTGCCTTTGCCATTTCCACAATTGATCTATTCTTCCTTTCTGAAACTCCATTATGCTGAGGTGAATATGCAACTAAAAATTGATGAAAAATTCCTTCTTTTTCAAAGTAATTCTTCATCTCATTCGAAATGTACTCCCCTCTTCTATCACTTCTCAAACATCTCACCTTATTTTCACATTGACTTTTAGCTTCATCCCTCCATATTTTAAACATGCCAAATACCTGATCTTTACTCTTCATGAAGTAGATCCACGAATACCTTGACACATTATCAATGAATTCCACATAATATCTACTCCCACCAATAGATGGTGTCTCCATAAGTCCACAGACATCAGTGTGCACTAATTGTAACTTCTCTGTGGCTGCTGGAAAAGGTAAAACATGGCTCTTCCCTTTTGCACAAGCTTCACACACTGATTTTAACTTGCTGTTTAATTGTAGTATTCCATGAACCAATCCTTTCTTCTGCATATCAATGGCATAATCCAAGTTTGCATGTCCATATCTTCGATGCCATAGTTGAGTCATCTCTGTCAATGAGAGAGCAGCAAATGCTCCATCCACTTCTTGCATTTTAATCTTGAAAACTCTATTAACCATTGGAACTTTATGCACTAGTTCACCTTGGTCATTGAAAATCCTGCACATTTCATCTTCAAAATGTACCTTGTACTTCTTCTCCAATAGCTGACCAACACTAATCAAATTTTGATCAAGTTCAGGGATGTAATAAACTTCATCAAGGATTGTATTTCCTGCCTTTGTAGCTAGTTCCACAGCTCCCTTCCACAATACTGGTATAATTTCACCATTTCCAATCTTTACCACTGTGTTTACATTTGTATCTTTCTTCACAAATGCTTCTCTTCTTCTTGTCATGTGATTTGAACATCCACTGTCCACTAGCCATTCACCCTCTTTCTCATCTTTTACTTCAGCTAAGCAAATTTCAGCATCAGGGTCATTTTTCCTGGTGTTGTGACAAGCTTCCACCACAAATACACTTTCCTCTGTCATTGGTTTTTCTGTTGCTTTGCTAGTCTGTGATGAACTAGGCTGATTGTTTGGAATGTTATGTAGGTTAGCTTGGAGATTTGGACTGGTTTTTTAAAGTTGTTGGGATGAGGAGTTATCAACAGGATAAGTATTTTGTGGCTGTTGGCTTAATTTTTGTGTATGGATTGAATGGTATGGCATTTGGTGGGTATATGCTGATTGGGATGCATAGGGCTGAGTTGTTTGTAGTTGAGGTGAATAAGCATGAGTTAATGATGGCTAAGAGGTAAATTGTGGTGGATATGATGCATTTTCAGAATTTGCAACATAGTAAGCTTGGTAAATTATGATCTAGGAACATTTTGTTAAGGCTGAGGTTGAATTGGAATTTGACTTAATGAAGTAGTTTGCTTTTGTAAGGGATGGATTGGTGGTGGTTTGCCAAAGATGGGGCTTTGAGGATTTTGTTACTCATTCAACCATTTCTCATAACACACCTTCTTTGAATGTCCTCTTTTTTTGCAATGTATACAATCCACATTTTCATTCCAAAAACATTCTTCAGCAGCATGATTGTTCTTCCCACAGAACTTGCAACTTGGAAACATTCCCCACCTTAAAGTTCTGGATCCACTTTGCATTCGGTTTGAGTTGTTCCCAACATATTGGTTTGTAGCTTGGTAATTTTGGGGATGATTCAAGTAGGGCAATTGATGAGTGAATGGTGTTTGAGGATATATTGGAGGTAACTGATATTGCATTTGGTTTTGATAAGACTGGTTTTGAGGAAATGAGGTCTGGTAAGGATTTTGAGTGTTTTGAGGTTGGTTCAGTAGATGTGAAGACATCTGAGGTTGCACTACATGTGATTCAAGATGGTTTTGAGTCAGATTTGAAGTTTGGGTAAGAATTGGTGAATTTTCAGGCACTTTAAACCGTTCAGCTTTCAAGGCATATTCCTCTCATTCCCTTCGAATTTCATGCCTCTCTTCATGCATCTCCAACACCTTGAAAACTTGCTCCAATGTCACAGAATCTGGATCATTAGTGAATTGCCATTCTACAGGTGCTATGCTTTCTTCAAATCTCAAAGGTAATTTGCTCAAAAACTTGTCCACTAATCTGTCAGTATTTGTATTTTCTCCAAACTCCTTCAGATGTTGAACCAAATTCATGAATTTGGTTTTTGCAGCTCCCACATTCTCTTCATCCTTCATCGAAAAATTCTCAAAACTCCTCATTACAACTTGCTTCTTCAACTTCAAGGACTGAGCTGAGCTCGCATTCTCAAGTTTCAAAGTTTCCCACAATTCTTTAGTAGTTTTGCAACTTGCATGTCTTAACAAAATTGCCTCACTCACTACTGATCTTAGAAAATCAAGAGCCTTGAAATCTTTATCTTTATCCTTGATAGTGTGTAAATCTAGCATGTTTTAGTTCCTAATTCTATTCTTATTTGGTGATTTATTGTGCTTAAATGTGAGCTTTTACTTGGTTTTATATATTTTGGTGAGGGATTGCTAGATGTGATGAAAAGGAAGCATTTGGAGCATATTTGAGGAGTATTTGGAGCATAAGAGCTGAAGCTG
>JANZXP010069717.1:0-10682 GCA_027576715.1 Erythroxylum flavicans
TATATTCTCATTATCATCAATAGCATGGATAGGTGTGTCTATAAGATGAGTTACATATACATCAACAATCCCATATATTTGCAATAGGTTCGCTAGCCTTATACAACTTTCATTTGAGTTTATAATTTTCAGTGATTGCTTAAAGTTTAAGCTGGGTTCCTATAATATGCCTTATCAATTTTATCATACCCTAACTCCAATCTTATCTCATTTATTTTTATGTTACTAACAAAGTCCACATCAACATTATCAAATGTAGTAATATCCCTACTAAAATATCAAAATTTAGGCTCTAGTATGAAATTTCCACTGTGAAAAAGCCTTATACTTCCTTATTGAGCCATTAAAACCTATAAATATCAGCATACATGCAAGTTAAAATTAAAAATGCAATGCAATGATTATCAAAAATAGTATGTTGATTATCATAAAATATAAAAGCAAAGCAATGATTCCATGCAATTTTGGTGTAGAAAAAGTAAGAAGTAGGGAAGTGTTTAGTAGAAGCATATGTAATGCACATGGTGTGGAAAAAGTAAGAAGTAGGAAAGTGTTCTAAGTGCTAGAATATATCAATAGCTACAGAAGTAGTTAGTTATTCCTCTCTAAAACTCAAGCAATAAAATAAAGTTATTGCTTTGGGTTTAAATAGGAATTAGTTCCATCCAATCATATGCTAAGATCCTCGATGGCCTAACAACACAACCATATTGGGTTCCTGTAACTTGAAGGAGGCTTTTTGTGTTGTCGCATCTTACTATCATAGAGTACATACCCAAACATTCAAAGGATATTCAAGTACATATTCTATGACAATGGTGTGCTGTATCAAACCTAATCTCTTAAATGGCATCATAAAGAAAACACAATACTTAAAAACCTCATCACTTCATTTCATTTATAACTGTTTACATAGTAGATATTTAAAACTAATATTTACAACCTTTTTACACAAGTTCTACATGACATATGTAAATTACTTAAAAACAACTACAACTCCTCGATTGCCAGCTGACAGACGTTTTAGTCATGTCTAGTACAAAATGTTCTTCTAGAAGATCTTAGAAATCTAGGTCTCCTGTCTCGTACCTGAAAATATCAATGTTGCAATTTGGTTGAGTTTTCCGAACTCAATAAGCGAATCATCATTAATTATCTCATTCCAGGCAAACACACAAATATCATACGACCAACCAATTTTATAACATTTTCTAACGCGATAAGACATAATGAATGTTATACACATCACATACATTCTTTCAGAACTTGAACAACCAAATCAATCACATTATCATAAAATATGATTTTAACATCACAACGTAGAAAAGATTTCACCAACATATATTTCATAACAATAAATATACAAATGCAGATGTATATGAGACTCTAGATTCGTTATTATTTGTTGTGACCAAGTGCCTTTCAGATACAGATACAGATACAGGTACACATATTGGCCCATTAGGCTCAGTCAGATAGAGAAATAACGAAGCAAAGCTCTACGTGCAAAATTTTGAGGTTATAGCTCTTTCAGACTGGCTACTATAATCACAACGCCTTTATCTGAACATGTATTTTATGAAATGCATCAAATAATAGAATATGCCATCAATAGCATCCACTTATGATGCACAGAAAGAATCTTATATTCATCGGACCTCAGTCCAGCATTCAACTTTCGTTAAGTATTTAGACATCAGTTACAAATAGATATCATTCAAATTTCAGATACAAATAGAACACTTCCAATACATTTTCGAATATCAAACTCCTCAGACCTTTAAAGTCTGGAATTCATATATAGATCACTAACAGTTCAATAATTGAAACTTAAATAGAATTGATCAATCAATCTTAGGAAGATCATCTAGGTTGACTCACAAATGCTCCTTTAAGCTTATTGCCTTGAAGTCCCAGCAATGTCTACAAGCGTCGCTCGACGTGCTCCTCTATATGCAATCATATACGTTTATATGTCACTCATGTGCATTTTCATAAGAATAATCAGTCATAAATACATTTATAAATGTATCATGTATTATGCATGTTTAATGACAATTTCTTAGGTATGTTTCTTTAATACTCTACTTAAACAATTTACAACACTTTCAAAACATTCTTTTAATATTTAATACCCCTTCATTCACTTTAATCCCTTCATTCAACATTAATTAAATTCATTTAAGAGCTCATTTAAACCTACATGCCTCATATGGTAACATCCTTACTTGAATTAGGTTGAAAAACATCCAAACAAAACCCTTTTATAAAGCTTGTCAGGCAGATTCACAATCATGCAGATCACATCTGCACGATCGTGACTTCCGTCATTCTTCAGCAGAGTCGCGATCATGCAGACGCATGATCATGACCTGCTCTGTTTTCTTCCTTCTTTCTTAACATTTTTGACCTAGAAATAGAAGTTTTTAGGTAACACTTTTTTCTAATAAATGTTCCTCTATGTCTTACGTTTCTAATGACATCAAATTCATACATTTTGGTTCAGTATCGTGCAAGTTATAATCAAATACTCCATACTGTTCTCATACCTCGATAGAACACAATTCTCAACTTCAAGCCAAATGTCAAAACTCTTAAGGATAGATTTCAAATTCGATTCCTTCATAAACAATGTAGCCATATGTCTTTAGTTTACTCTAGATTAAAACTCATCTAATTTGGATATTCACATATCAAGTTATGGCCAAAATACAGATGTATGTTCAGTAAAACACTGCATATAACATACTCCAGAACAATTCATTGTCAATGTTCTATTACTTCTCTATCATTTCTCTATCCTTTCATGTTGATGTTTCAGTTATACCTCAATTTTTAGTTCAATAATCTCTATACATAATTCACAAGTTTATGAATAATCACAACACAAAAACCAAACCTAATTCATACTTTTACATATCACATTTTATGAACTTCACTTATCTTCATTTAACTTCCACAATCCTTTATACACTTTCTGCACATTTTCTACTAATTTAACTCCTTCATCACTTTACCTATATCTCAAAAATTGCTTTTCCCTACATCACTCACGCATGCATCCATTCATCTTGCTACACCATTCACGTATGCATCCGTTTTCAAACATTAAATCATCATCAAAAGTCATTTACATTACCATAAAACTCAAAGCATAACTTACTTGTCTTAAGCTTCACTCTCTTTAATAAAATTCCAGAATTAGGGGGGGGGGTTGGGGGAAATGAAAATGAGAGATTTCAATGGATGGAAAAACACAAGTATTCAGCAACAATAAAAAATCTCAAATGGCTGAAGACTTTGCAAGATGTAATGTGGATAAGCCAATAACACACAATAAGCAAAGATGGTGTTTTCGATGATGAACAATAAGGAGAGAGTTTTGGTGAAGGTGATTTTGGTGAAGACACAAGAGAGCTGTATAAATCTCCTTTGTCAAACACAAAAACGTGACTTAGGTGTCTCCAAGATACATTGCCATGTGTCACCATTGCGTGTACAACATGTGTCCTCCATGTCAGGCTACCAAATCTCACTTAGCTATAGGTCCACATGTCACACATTAATTTGCCCAATTGTCACACATTTACTAGTCCATTAGTCACACTTTTATTTGTCTCTTATTTCTATATTTTTTTTCTAAAATACTCCAAATATTCAGAAATTTCTAAAATATCTCCAAAAATGCAAAATTAATTATAATACACACCAATTAAAATTTGAAGACAATTAATCCATAATTCACACTTTAATCACATTAAAATCACTTATACCCAAAAATGTCAATGAATGCATGTACAATTATTTTCATGAGTGACAACATTATTCACGTGCATATGTGCCATATAATGTATGAAATGCACTTTTAAATTCTCAATAAACTCTCATATATAATATCCTAGTGTTCTAACCCTAATCATGGGATAATAGGATGTTATAATTCTCTCCTCCTTAAGAAATTTCGTCGTCAAAATTCTTACCTAATTGATGAAACAGGTAGAGATATTGCTTTCTCATATGCTTCTCTGTTTTCCAAGTCGCTTCCTCACTCAGGTGATTTTTCCATAGGACTTTCACTAATGGAATTTCTCGATTCCTCAACTGTTTTGTCTGATATCCCACTATCTTGACTGGCTCCTTAACATAATTAAGATTACTAGCAATTTCGATCTTTTGAGCTGGTAATACATGCATCAGATCAGATCTATACCTCCTATGTATGCTCATATGAAAAACATTGTGTATCTGAGACATTTCACTCAGTAAGGCTAATTTGTATGCCAGTGGTCCTACCCTCTCTATAATCTCATAAGGACCAATGTACCTAAGGCTCAACTTGCCCTTCTTGCCAAATCTCAACACTCCTCGCCAAAGCAAGACTCTCAGAAATACTTTATCTCCCATACTGTATTCTATATCCTTTCTATGCTAATCGACATAACTCTTCTGTCTATCTTGTGCTGCTTTTATTAAGCTTCAGATCAATTTTATCTTATCCACAGTATATTGTATCAATTAGGCCTTCTATCATTCTCAAGCCTTCCTTATCCCAACATAGAGGTGATTGACATTTTCTACCATACAATGCCTCACAAGGTGCCATTTTAATACTACTGTGGTAGTGGTTGTTATAAGCAAATTCAGTCAAACCTATGTACTGATTCCAAGCTCATTGAAACTCTAATACATATGCTCTAAGAATATTCTCAACAGTCTTGATTGTCCTCTCACTCTGCTCATCTGTTTGATGATGAAATGTAGTACTAAAGTTCAACTTCGTATCTAAAGCTATCTGTAAGCTACTCTAAAACCTTGAGGTAAATCTGGGATCTCTGTTCGACACAATGGACACTAAACCCCATATAATCTCACTACTTCATTTACATATCTCCGAGTTAACTGATTTAGTGAGTTATTCTCTCTCACTGGCAAGAAATGAGCCGACTTGCTCAATCTATCAATAATGACCCAAATGGCATCATATTGTCTCAGAGTCCTTGGTAAGCCCATAATAAAATTTATAGTGATTCTCTCCCATTTCCACTTTAGAATAGGCAATGATTATAGCTTACCAACTGGAGCTTGATGCTCTGCTTTGATCTGTTGGCAAGTCAAACACTTAGCCACATATTTAGCCATTTGTTTTTTCATCCCTGGCTACCAAAAATGTTGCTTCAACGTGTTATACATCTTGGTAATACTAGGATGCATAGCATAAGCTGCTACATGTGATTCCTCTAGAATTTCCTTTCTCAATTCACCCACATTAGGCACACACAACCTCTACTTTATCCACAATATTTCATCTCTCAATTTAAATTCAAAATTTGTATTCATCTTAATCTTCTCAATCAGTTTCACCATTTCAGGATCTTTACTCTGAGCTCTTCTAATTCTATCATGCAACATCGGTCTCAACTTTAGTGTGGCTATCAATGGTTTATCTTGTGCCAACTTCAATTTAGCATTCAATGCTCTTAATTGAACTAGGTTAGGCAACCTCGATAATTGTATTTGAGTCAAATTTCTATTGGATTTCCTGCTTAATTGATTAGCTACCACATTAGATTTGTCAGGATGATACTTAATTGTACAATCATAATCTTTCAATAACTTTATCCATCGCCTCTGTCTTATATTCAACCTTTTCTGATTCAACAAATATTTTAAACTTTTATGATCAGTAAATACCTGAAAAGTTTCACTATACAAGTAGTGTCTCTAAATCTTCAAAGCAAATACTATAGCGGTAAGTTCTAAATCATGTACCGGATAGTTCATCTCATGAGACTTTAATTGTCTCGATGCATAGGCTATCACCATGCCATACTGCATCAACACATATCTTAATCCTTGATGCGAACCATCACTGTATACTACATAACCACCAGTTCCCGAAAGAATAGTCAACATCAGTGCTATAGTCAACCGATGTTTCAGTTCTTCAAAACTTCTTTAACAATCATCATTCCATCTAAAAGGCACATTCTTTCTCAGACGTTTTGTAAAAGGGGCTGAGATTAGTAAAAACCCCTCGACAAACCTTCTGTAGTAACCAGCTAATCCTAAGAAACTCCAGATCTCAGTCACATTTCTTGGAGCTTCCCACTTCATCACTGCTTCTATTTTCTTCGGGTCTACTTGTATGCCGTGTCCAGATACAATAAAACCTAAGAATACTACTTGATCAAGCCAAAATTCACATTTACTAAACTTGGCATACAACTGTTTCTCCCTCATTATCTGTAGAACCAACCTCAGATGTTCTGTATGTTCCTCTCTACCCTTCGAATACACTAAAATATCATCAATAAACACAATCACAAAGCGATCTAAATAAGGTTGAAATACCTTATTCATCAAGGCTATAAAAGCTGTCGGGGTATTAATCAATCCAAACAGCATCACCAAAAATTCGAAGTGCCTATATCTTGTTCTAAATGCACTCTTTGGTACATTAGTCTCAGCTATTCTCAACTGATAATATCCCGATCTCAAATGTAACTTTGTGAATACCTCAGCTCCCTATAACTGATCAAGCAAATCATCAATCCTCGGTAATGGGTACGTATTCTTAACTGTTACCCGATTTAACTATCGATAATCAATATACAACCTCAGAGTCCCATCCTTCCTTTTTACAAATAATACTGAAGCACCGCAAGGTGACACACTGGGTCTAATAAAACCCTTTTCCAACAACTCCTATACTTGGGTCTTCAGTTCCTTAAGTTCTACATGTGCCATCCTATATGGAGGAATTAATATAGGAGCAATACCTGGAACAAGATTAATGGTAAACTCTGTCTCCCTTTCTGGGGGTAAACTCGATAGTTCAGCAGGAAACACATCCAGGAAATCCTTAATAATAAGAATATCTTAACTGGTTAGTTCATTCCAGGTATCAACTATGTGGGCCAGATATGCCTCACATCCACCTCAGATTAATCTCAAAGCACTCATAAATGAAATTAGTCGAGCTGGCATTGCCTAACTAACTCCTCGAAACATCACTCTCGATTGATTAAGGGACTCAAGAATTACCTCCTTAGTATAACAGTTTATCACTGCCCTATGAGCAATGAGCCAATCCATGCCTAGAATAATATCTATTTCCTTTAACTTCAATACAATCAAATCAGCTTCTAACTCTGCCTGATCAATTCGAACTATGCACCCCTTACATATATTACTAATTATTATAGTACTTCCTACTTAAGTACTCACCACTAAACCACAATTCAACATTTCTCTCTTACAATGCAGTCTAGATTCCAGATGCAGTGCGATGAACGAATGTGTAGACTCTGGATTTACTAATGCAAATGCTTCAAAATTTAAAACATTCAACACCCCTGCTACCACATCTGAGGAGTTTTGCGTCTCCTGTCTGGTAATGGTGTAGACCCTGGCCTTAGATTGTGGCTGATTACTCCTCACCTCGGCCCTGATACTGTGACCTGTTGATTGAGTTCTGCCTCTAGCTCTACCTTTATGTATAGATCCAATAGCTCTACTCTGCTGTACAGTTGTCTCTGTCACTGTTCCTCCTCTCATTACAGGCTATGGTCCCAAAGTCTTAGGATAATCTCTGATACTATGCTCTACAGAGTCATAACGGAAACAAGCTCCTGATAACCTTCAACACTGATTACCATGCTTCTTACCACAATGTTCACAATTTGGCATCTGTTGTGACTGCCCTCTTAACATTGATCCTCTACCTATACCGGTCTGAACAAATCCACCACTTAGTCTAAACCATGGTTGTCTCGATCTAGTCTGGAATCGAGACGATCTGTTCTAGTGTTTATTGAAGCTTCTACTAGAATCAACCTGAGATTCAACCTGTGTCTTCCCTCTAAACTCCTGTTTGTGCTCTCCCTGACCATCTTTTAACAATTGCTCAATTCTGATTTAGGCTGCTCGTAGTTCTTTAAAACCACCCAAATTAGAAAGAGCTAGCCTTGTTCTGATGCTCATGTTCAACCCATCGTCAAACCGTCTATATTTGTCTTCGTCAGTTGGGGTTAATGCAGTAGCATACCTCATTAACTCATTGAATCTTATCTCATACTCTACCACTATGAGTCTACCTTTCTTTAGATCCATAAATTCTTTCATCTTTTTGTCCAGATAAATCTTAGGCATATAATTCTCTTGAAACTCCCTCAGAAAATCTTCCCAAGTCAAACTATAAGGTCTGGTGTTACTGCCTGAAACAGTCTTCTACCACTAGTATTCTGGACCTTGTAGTAGTGAAACTGCATAATCAAATCTCTCATTAGCCTCACAGTCCATCTGATCGAACACTCTTTCAGTTTTCTCTAACCACCCTTCTGCCTCAGTAGGGTCTGTACTTCCATAGAAGTCCATAGCCCCCTGCTTTCTTAGCTTATCATATCTTCTTTCTCACCTCTTCGGAATTCTCAAAGGCATTTGTGCAAACTCAGGTACAGGAGACTCCTTATTGGCTCCTATAGACTCTATGTCAGCTGACTCTCCAATTTGATCTCCTACAGCGGATGACTTATAAAACAAAAAAATAGTAGTGATTACTATCTAAATCTCTCACTCAATACCATGTATAAATGTCCTTATATGTCCCTATGGATGCCAAACCATGCTCTGATATGAAAATTTGCCGCATCCCACTACCATAGAGTACATACTCATCCAGAGGATATTCAAGTACATATTCTATGACAATGGTATGCAGTATCAAACCTAATCTCTTAAATGGCATCACAAAGAAAAAACAGTACTTAAAAACCTCATCACTTCATTTCATTCATAACGATTTACATAGTAGACATTTAAAAACTAATATTTACAATCTTTATACACAAGTTCTACTCCTTGATTGCCAGCTGACAGACTGTTGAGTCATGTTTAGTCCAAAATGTTCTTCTAGATGATCTTAGAAATCTAGGTCTCCTGTCTCGTACCTGAAAATATCAACGGTGCAATTTGGTTGAGATTTGTGAACTCAATGAGCAAACCATCATTAATGATCTCACTCTAGGCAAACACACAAATATCATACAACTAACCAATTTTACAATATTTTCTAATGTAATAAGACATAATGACTGTCATATACATCACATACATTCTTTCAGAACTTGAACAACCAAATCAATCACATTATCATAGCATAACATTTTAACATCACAACTTTAGAAAAGATTTCACAAGCATATATTTCATAATCATAAATATACAAATACAGATACATATGAGACTCCAGATTTGTTATTATTTGTTATGATCGAGTGCCTTTTAGATACAGATACAGATACAGATATAGATGCAGATACGAATACGGATACAGATATAGATACTGGCCCATTGGGCTCAGTCAGATATAAAAATCACAGAGCAAAGCTCTACGTGCAGAATTATGAGCTT
Organism: Erythroxylum flavicans; assembly: GCA_027576715.1. Classification (NCBI taxonomy): domain Eukaryota; kingdom Viridiplantae; phylum Streptophyta; class Magnoliopsida; order Malpighiales; family Erythroxylaceae; genus Erythroxylum; species Erythroxylum flavicans. Next base: position 9,412 of record JANZXP010069717.1, read on the forward strand.
ATAGCTCTTTCGAACTAGCTACTCTGATCACAACGCCTTTATCTAAACATGCATTTACTGAAATGCATCAAATAACAGAATATGCCATGCAGAGCATCCACTTATGATGCACAGACAGAATCTTCTATTCATCGGACCTCAGTCCGGCATTCAACTTTCATTGAGTATTCAGAAATTAGTTGTAAATAGATATCATTCAAATTTCAAATACAAATAGAACACTTCCAATACATTCCAGAATATCAAACTCCTCGAACCTTTAAAGTCTGGAATTCACATACAGATCACAAACAGTTCAATAATTAGAAGTTAAATAGAACCAATCAATCAATCCTAGGAAGATCATCTAAGTTGACTCACAAATGCTCCCTTAAGCTTATTACCTTGAAGTCCCGGTAATGTCTGGAAGTGATCGCTTGATGCGCTCCTCTATATGAAATCATATACATTTATATGTCACTCATGTGCATTTTCAAAAGAATAGTAAGTCATAAATACATTTATGAATGTATCATGTATCATGCATGTTCAATGACAATTTCTCGGGTTTGTTTCTTTAATACTCTACATAAACAATTTACAACACCTTCAAAATATTCTTTTAATCTTTAATACCTTTTTATTCACTTTAATCCCTTCATTCAACATCAATTAAATTCATTTAAGAGCTCATTAAAACCTCCATACCTTATATGGTAACATCTTTACTTAAATTAGGTTGAAAAACATCAAAACAAAACCCTTTTATATAGCTGGTCAGGTTGCGATCGTGCAAGGGCACGATCGTGACTTTCCTTCTTCTCTGCAGAGTCGTAATCATTTAGATGCACGATCGTGACCTGCTGTGCTTTCTTCCTTCTTTCTTGCCATTTTTGACCTAGAAACAAAAGTTTTTAGGCATCACTTTCTTCTAATCAAATGTTCCTCTATGTCTTATGTTTATAATGACAGAAAATTCATACATTTTGGTTTAGTATCATGCAAGTTATAATCAAATACTCTATACTATTCTCATACCTCGGCAGGACACAATTCTCAACTTTAAGACAAATTTCAAGACTCTTAAGGATAGATTTCAAATTTGATTCCTTCATAAAAAATGTAGCCATATGTCTCTAGTTTATGCTAAATTAAAATTCATCTAATTTGAATATTCACAGATCAAGTTATGGCCAAAATATAGGTGTTTATTTAGTAAAACACTGCATATAACATACTCTAGCACAATTCATTGTCAATGTTCTATTACTTCTCTATCATTTCTCTATCCT
>JANZXP010069728.1:0-10681 GCA_027576715.1 Erythroxylum flavicans
TTAGCTTTCTATTTCCATAAAGTATGCATTTTTTTGATATAAGGATTGAAAGTTATGAATTGTTGAATTTCGGATGTATAATGAAAGATTAGGTGCTTTGGTTGTGTAAACTTTGCCTATAAGTGTAGGTTTTGTGATTTTTGGTTCTGAGGCCAATTATGGATTGTTATGGTCTGAATTGGAGACAGTGTTCTAAATGAAAGTTGTAGAGGATTGTTAGGGCTTTTCAATGATATATACTATGTAATTTTTGGATGTAATAATTAAAAGATATGAATTTATGAAGTTTGGATATGGTTTAGGTGCAAATGGAAGTGGGCAGAAACTTTGATTGAGAATTGGACCTAGCTAGAAGTAGAATTTGCTTTTGAGTTCTTCATAAGAAGTGTAGAGCTTGTCTTGATCTTTCCATTGCTATAAATCATGGAATTTTTGAGTGACCTAATAGGAAGTTATAAGGTCTGAAAGTTGTGTTATTGTTTTGGGGTATGATTGATAGGACAGACCTCTTTTCAGTGACGTTTGACCCTTATAGATGTGGAATTTAGTTATGAGTCCTTCATAAAAATTTTAGGTATTTTGGTTATCTTTCCATTGATACCAAATTTGTAAATTTTAGAGGTATGTGTAAAAAGTTATGTGTTTTGGAAGTGTGAATGTTTCAGATGAAGGAGAATTCGGCCAACAGAGGGGGGTTGCGATCGTTCGGAAGAACGATCGCAACATCGCGACTTTGTTGCGATCTCGCGATCGTTCCGTGGAACAATCGCGACATCGTGACTTTGTCTCGTCGTCGGACGCGCGAAGCCTCTGCACAGCGTCGCACTTGCAACGCTGCCGTTTTGATTTTTTTATTTTATTTTGTTTTAAATCCGACCCCTCTCCACTCTTTTGTGTATAACGTTTGCATCCAACCTCCGATTGACCCCATTTTCGAAGCGTTGGACTTCTAAAACAGTCCTCTACCTCTCCATACCAAATTTTTGATTTTCTTGTGATTTTAGGAATTATTGGAGTAAACCCTAATTAAGTGACTGATTAGAGGAATTTTTTGGATTAAATTTCTGACTGACACCGGGATCGTCATGAACATGCATTGTACTCATTGACATTCTTACATGTGCATTATCATACATTTTGATAGTTCAATTTGTAATGTAAGTGTATTTGACTTTTTATAGAGGCACAGTTGGAACGTTAACATACAGACGTTGCCGAGACTTCCAGGCATTAGCTCGGAAGCCATTGGTGAGTGACCTAGATGGTTCCTCAATCTTTGTGTTTCTTATATTTCTTACAAATTGTGGAGAATAATGGCGGGATTGTGTTTGTTTATGACTGTGGATTCCGGACAGGAGGTCCGATGAATACATATGGGGAGTTATGCCATAGAAGTGTTAATTGTGACTTATGTGTTTAATGTGTTTGTGATCATGATCAATTGTGATCATGACTGATGTGATTAATTGTGATTGGATTTCTTATGATTTGTTGAGAATTAGGCATACGTGCCTAATTGTGCCTAATAGTGTTATCTGCATTTCATTCATGAATGCATGACCAGATTAATGACAGTTGTGACCAGAGCAGCCACCGCTCAGAGCTTTAAGCTCAACGTTTGATTTGGAGCCTCGAGCTCCACAGTGATTCAGAGCCTATGGCTCAACGATTAATGCGCCCATATTGGGACAGTTTTAGGCGCTCGGTCACAACACCGTAATAAATTGGAAAAGTGTCACATGAGCATTTTATATGCATTTTCTGAATGTGTTTGATTGAGTGAAAGGCTGAAAGCCTTATACTTGTGTGATTTAATGTGATACTTTTGATCATGTGAGATTGCAGAATACCTGTGATAAGGCTTAATGCCTTATACCATGTGATTAATGTGATATTTCTGCTGATGTGAAATTGTGAAATATTTGTGATATGCTTAATGTGTTGCATGAATTGAGTGGACCATCGATGATGGTTACCTCACTAAGTTCACAAACTCACCCAAAATTGTAACATATTAGGATCGAGAGTAGACTCCTAGCTCCAGAGGGACTTCTCTGACCGTGTAGATCGTGTTGGCGAGAAAGGTCATGGCTCACAGGTCGGTCAGCTGGGATTTTTGGGATGACCTAGATAGGTTTGTTGTATTTCTTCCTCTTTCATATAGCATTCTGTACTAGGTGTTTTGTATGTATGTACAGACAGTACAGTATGATGATGTACAAACTTTGATTTTGATGAAATGAAAAGAGGAAGAGTTTGGTTTTAAAAATATTGTGATTTACAATTGATGTTCTATTATTCAAACTGTTGTGATGCCATGTGGAGTAACGGTAGTGATTGCACGTAGCGCTCCCATATCATAGGATATGTATCGGAATGACCTACGGTCATTCCGGTGCGTACCTTACGGTGAAGGGGTGTTACATGCAGTATATGCTAGACCTCATGCATCTGGGAGAGTGATTTTTTGGGAGGAGATTAACAGACTGTACAAGCTAATCGACCGTCCATGGGTGCTTCTTGGTGACTTTAATGACTATGCTTGTCCTAGTGAGAAAAGAGGTGGCACTTATTCCTTGAATAGAGTAGCCAAATTTCATCAAAACTATTATCGGTGTGGGTTGTTGGATTTAGGATTTAAAGGCACTCCTTTTACTTATTGCCAAAAACACAATGGCCTACTTTCTACTTTTGTCCAATTAGATAGGGCCCTATGTAACACTGAATGACGTCTTCAATTTCCTAAAGCTTTAATACATAATCTACCTCATACACATTCAGACCGCAATCCCATTATTCTTAGGTTGTATGGTTTCATTCCCTCTATTGCCTCGAGACCACTCCGTTTTCAAGATGCATGGACTCTACATGCGGACTTCTACTCTGTTGTTGACAAAGCTTGGAACTCAAGGCATCGATCACTGGCTGAAGCTCTCACCAATGTTGAAAAAGTGGCTCTGCATTTTAGTAAGGAAGTTTTTGGGAGTATATTCCAACGGAAAAGGATAGTTCTTACTCGCCTAAAGGGAATCCATAATTTCTTATCCATTAGAGATTCTGCTTTCATTTATAAGCTGGAACATGAACTGACCCTTGAATATCAAAATATTCTCAAGCAAAAGGAAGTTTTTTGGTATCAAAAGTCTCGGGTGCAGTGGCTGCAGCACGGCGATAGGAATACTAGATTCTATCATGTTATGACTATTTGCCGCTGTAAACATAGTAAGATTGAAAGATTTCATCTTGCAAATGGAGGTTGGATTATTGGTGAGCAAGCAATTCAAACAACGGTTCTTCATTTTTTCAGAATTTATTTTGTTCCACTGATGATATTATTATGCCTTTTCCTCAGATTCCCAATCATCTGATGATTTCACATAAAGATAGTCAGACTCTTTTACTTCCAATTTCCAGGGAGGAGGTTTTCACAGCTATCCATTCTATGAACTCATATAAGACGCTAGACCTAGATGGATTTCAACCAATTTTCTATAAGAAAATTTGGCCTATTGTTGGTGATACTATTTTTCAAATGGTTAATAAGCCTTTTTAACTGGTTCTTGCCTAGAGGAGATAACCGATACTTTAATCTCTCTTATTCCAAAAGAAGAACATCCCATATCTATGAGCCAGTTCCGCCCAATTAGCCTTTATAATGTTAGCTACAAGATTCTTACTAAGGTTCTCGTCCAAAGGATTCGACCTATGTTGGATTCTATCATTAATCCAATGTAGGGAGCTTTTATTCCGAGGAGAACAGCTGCTGATCATATTGTTCTTGCTAAGGAAGTGATCCATACCATTTGTAGAACCAAGCGTAAATTAGGTTGTCTTACTATGAAAATTGATTTGGTTAAAGCTTATGATAGAGTTTATTGGCGCTTTCTAAAGCAGACTTTGGATAATTTTGGTTTTCCTTCTTTGATTATTTCTCTTATTATGTCATGTGTTACTAGTTCACGACTCTCAATTTTATGGAAAGATTGTCATCTTCCAAGCTTTGCACCTGCTCGTGGACTTCGTCAAGGGGACCCTACTTATCTTTTTGTCTTATGTATAGAGAAGTTGTCTCTCCTCTTTTCTTATGAAGTGGCCTGCAATTAGTGGAAGTTGATCAAAATTTCAAATCATGGTCCTACAGTCTCTCATCTTTTATTTACTGATGATGTTCTCTTGTTTCCTCAGGCAGATGTTCCGCATTGCCGAGTTGTTTTAGACATGTTAAGACAATTTTGTTCGAGTTCTGGCATGACTATTAATAAAGAGAAGTCTAAGTCTTTTATTTCTCCATATGTTTCCTATGTGCATAAGGAAGTGTTAAGACGTCGTCTTCAACTCCAATTCACTCTGGACTTTAGCACTTATCTTGGTGTCCCTTTGCATGGTAATAATAGTAAACGTGATTTTAAACGTGTATTGGATAAAATTCAATCTCATTTGCAGGTTTGGAAATCCAAGTTGCTAAACAAGGCGGATCGTCTCACTCTTGTGAAATATACTATTTCCACCATTCCTATATATTCCATGCAAACTTGTTGGGTGCCAAATGGGGGTTTGCATGATCAGACAAAGCATGTGGAGATTTCCTATGGTAATCTGGAGATCATGGTAAGGGTATCCATTTACTGAATTGGGAGGCTGTGTGTAGTTTAAAACATCGGGGTGGTCTCGGCATTCGCATGGCTCGTGATAATAATATAGCTATGCTTGGAAAATTAGTCTGGTCCCTTTCTATAAAGGAACCTAAGCCTTTTGTGAATGCTCTGTTTGGAAAATACATGCATGACGCTTCATTATTGGATTCTTGTTTGCTTACCTATTCGTCTCCGTATTGGAAAGCTATACATTGAACAATTCCTTATTTAAAGGATGGTTTTTGTTGGCGCATAGGAAATGGCTGAAATTTCTCAGTTTGGTATGATAGATGGGTAGGTCAAATGCCTCTTATCAAGCAAATTTCAATGATCAATGATGCGAACTATACCCTCATGGTTAGGGACTTGATCTCAAGTAATAAAACTTGGGATTTAGACACCTTATGTTCTTCATTGCCTTACAGGGTGGAAAAGATGATTACAACAGTCCCTATTCCTCATTCCTTGGATATGTCTAATGTGCTCATTTAGGGAGAGAATGCTAATGGTGCTTATTCAATGAAGTCAGGCTACGAGTTTATAACTAAGGTGCCTTATCTATGTGATCCTACGAAGAAATGTATGTGTCTTTGGAAACTTAATGTCCCTGAGAAATTTTGTTTCTTCTTATGGCTGGTCAGATGGAAATGCCTTCCTACAAGTCTCTTGCAATATAGTCATGGTATGAGTGAATCTCCCCTCTGCTGTCGATGTTGGGGGAGGCAAGAATCTGTCCTTCATGCTCTTCGGGATTGTATATGGGCTTTTTAAGTCTGGTGCTTACCCCTTGTTGATGTTGGAGAATCCTTCTTTCGGTTTAACATGGATGATTGGATAGTTATGCATGCTTTAGATCCGACCTTACCCCCTAATTATATTCTGAAGTTTCTAGTTGGTGCCTAGATTATTTGGTGTGTAAGGAACAAGGCGGTGATCCAACGCAATACTATATCGACTATTGTACAACTCCAGTGGCACACTAACCTTTTAAGGGACTGTTTGTTGGCATGCACGTCTTCTCTTCAGCATTGCATCCAAAGTGAGGATAAATGGATTTGTTGGTGTACCCTTCCGACTGAGTTCGTGAAGATCAATATGGATAGTAGTTCTTGTGGCAATCCTGGTGATGCTGGTTTTAGAGGTATTATGCGAGATAATCGTGCCCATTAGATAATGGGTTTTACGTTATTGGCTATGCCACCAATCTCAATGTTGAGTTGCAAGCTATCCAACATGGGTTAAGTTTGGCTTGGGATCATGGACATCAAAAAGGGCTAGTGGAATCTGACTCACAAGAGGTAGTCTATTTGATAAATAAATCGTGCTCGCATACTCATCCATACTTTAGCATTGTTAGAGACATTCGTAGATTACTTGCTCGTGACTGGTCTTATTCTCTTTCTCATATCCTTCGCAAAAATAACCAATGTGCAGATTTCTTAGCTAAGCTAGGATCGTCGAGTGCTCATAATTTAGTCCTATGGGACAATCCGATTCCACGAATGCGTTCATTGCTTCAGAATGATGAGAGGTCAATTGCCTTCTTAAGGTGTTAGTTTGTTCGTTTTTTCTTGTCCATTACACCAAAAAAAAGGAAATAAGAAATGAAGAGAAATATGGTGGCTTTGATTAAAGAATGAAGATGGAGCAGAGAAGGTAGTTGTTGGTTGAAGATTAATGGGTGAATAACAAGATAACAAGTGAGAATTAAAACAAATGGAGCAGAGAAGGTAGTTGTTGGCTGAAGATTAATGGGTGAATAACAAGATAACAAGTGAGAATTAAAATAAATGCCTCACGGTTGTCATATTTTAAAATTCATGGATCATCTCCTAATGCTTTAGGTCGTTGTTTTATTGAGGTAAGCCTACATGCATGTTACCAAAGGATGAATGTACGACCACGTTTTTCTACATGTTGTAATGCAATGGTTGAATAAAATATACAACATAAGTTAAACAAATATTAATAATTTTGAAGTTACAAAATTTCAATCCATCACTTTTTGAAAAAAATTTCAACCCAAATTACAAGTCAAATTCCATAAGTTGCTCTTCATTGATGTTACTTGATATAACAATTCATTTACGATAAAAGCTTGTTATAAAAGAAAGGAGATTATAAAAAACATATTGAAATTTGAAATGCGGTGACATACAACTATTAAATATATTTATATATTAAGTATTAAGTATATATATATTAATTATTAAGTAAAATACCCAGACTCTCGAAGTTTCTACCATTTTCACAAAGCCCTTTCTCTTTCTCCCTCTCTCAAAATTCTAACAGATATTAAGATATCTAAATTCGAAGAGAGAAACCCTAATTTCTATAACCCTATTTGTAAATGGTTGGAGTCTCGCTTCGAGACCATAAGAGGTCTTGTCTTATAGCTACAAATGGATATCGAACAAAGGCAAGCAGAGCTAATCGATCACTTCGTGAAGCAAGCATCAGCTTTGGAGGGCTTAGCCCTTGTGCCCATTGTCGTTGAGGCCACTTTGCATCCTTCTCTCTTCGCTTTCTCTGAGATTCTCAATATACCTTTAATTGCCCAAGTCAGAATTGGACATCTATTCTTGGGTTTTCCTTACTTTGGTTCCATTCCCAAATCCGTTTCTTTTTTGTTACTTCTTCTATTACAGAACTAAACCAAAATTTTATTCGATTCTAATCCAAAGCTTCTATTTAGATTTGGCAATTCCTTCGCTCCGCGGATGATTACTCGACCGATATGGGACTTGGGGATTTGGGCTCTGGTGAATGACTCCATGAGTAAGATGTTGCCAGTTGCTTTGAAGGAGAGAAGCGAAGGGAGGAGTTGGCAGTTATGACACTTGTGACTGGAGACATGGAGAGGTTAAGCAAAGTGAGTGTTAGGCGTTTGATGTGCAAGTGCATGTCAGGACTTATGTTACTCCGGTGTTTGGTGTTGTCAAGAATGGAGCACAATTGGTGGTGGTTGACCGCGAGAGGGAGGTTGCAGAAGCGAAGTATTCTAATTGGGTCAGGTTAGTTTTAGTATGGGTCTTCTTATTGTTGCTATCGTATGCGTTGTTTAGAGAAATGGAGGCCTCCTTCTGTCATTGAACTCTTGTTGTCTAATGATGGTGATTTGATGTCAATTTTCTGCTTGATTCCTCTTCTTTCTTATCCCTTGGTTGCTTATCTGGCTCTTTAACTATATCCTATTCTTTTACCTTCTATCTCCCAATTTGGCAAAGCGTATTGTCTTCTTAGAATTTGATAATTTTTGGAAGTTTTTATGACTTGTTATAACCACTGGGCTCTTTGTTTATGCAATTTTTTTGTCTGCTTGAAATTTTTTGAGCTGTTTGTTATTTATATCAACCTACATTCTTTCAGTTTCCTTTATCATGGTCATATACATGCAATGGATTCAAACTTCATTTGGTTTTGAATGAAGGATGCCACAATTGAGCAACTTCTTCCTATATTTCTTTCCCTATTGAAGGATGAATTTTCAGATGTTCATTTGAACATAATTAACAAGTTTAATCAAGCGAATCAGGTTTGTAACAACTGAAGAAAACTTATTATGTTTAATGTGGTAACTTAAATCTTATAAATTGAGCATAGAATTTTCATGGAAAAGACCCTACCAATTATCTTTAGGCACTATGACCTTCTTATAGTTTATTTTTTTCTTTTGGAACTTTATCTCTTGCTATTTAATCCTTTGAAGATCATGGAGTTGCATGTCTGTGACAAAATGAAACATGCTTCTATTACATCTTACCATTTATTGTAACTCAGAAGTAGTTTCTTTGTAAAAATTTCATATCCTCTTAAAAAGGATTCTTTTGCACTATTGCACTATATCACAACATTCACATATGACAAAAAATATGCTACACTTGCAGGTTATTGGCACTGATCTACTATCCCAATCTTTATTGCCTGCCATTGTGGACCTTGCAGAAGATAGGCATTGGAGGGTTCGATTTGCAATTATAGAGTACATGCCTTTACTAGCAAGTCAGCTGGGAGTAGGATTCTTTGATGATAAACTTAGTGCTCTTTGCATACAGTGCCCACAGGATAAGGTTTGCTTTTCATTTTTTTATGTACAAAAAGTGGCGTATAATAGTCACATCCCTTTTTTTTGTAGTTCTCTCCAATGTTTAACTTTTTTTCTCTGGTAGGTTTACATATTAAAATTCTTGTGGTATTAGGATGGATATTCAGAAAGTAAAATCATACTTTGTGATGTAGATGTACATCTAATTTTGATGATTATCCTCACTGGAAATGTGATGTAGGTTTATTCCATCTTTGATGCTATTGCAAACAATCTAAAATGGCTTGCTGAAGAATTTGGTCCTAAGTGGGTAATGCAGCACATTATTCCACAGGTTTTTTTTTCCTTCATCCTATTCTTGACATCAGATTCTGCATTCCACTGTTTTATCTATTGTTTGCGATAATTTTGTTTTTATCAATTTTCCTCTCTCTAAAGAGTGCATTCTTAGTAAATATAATGTATGCCAAAGACACTAAAAAGAATAAAAAGAGGATTCTTGGTGCACAATTGTAGTAAAAAATGCTTCACTAGAAACTTTTGGATTAGCAATGCATATCGATTTCATTAAGGTTGGCTTTCTTGTTTTCCTTGTAACATGTATGAAGTTCTTGAAACTGTTTCACTAGAAGATACTTGTTCTTTGCTCTGGCCTTATTGTGTGTGCCATTTGTATACATTTGGATGGTTATTTTATACTCTCATTTGTGCTTATCTCCCATTTTAATTGAAAAAATTGGAACCCAAATGCATGTTTTCAAGATATGTTGGCCAGAAAGTGTTGTAGTCTTGTTTCCTCATATGAGTCCCTTCATCGCTGACATCTTTAATTGTAGTCTTGACTCTGTTTCATTTTGTTGTGATGCCATAACGTTTTTTCTTTTTTACGAAGTAATTGACTCTAATTTGTTCGTTAGCATTTCTTATGAATTTATTTCGCACTTTTCTTCTTCGTACCATGTTTCCATAATCCAGAAGAAAAGATATTTGAAGCTTTAATATTTTCCAGTTATTGGTAAATTACAAATTTTAATCAGTGCCTCTAGGACTGCCATTTTTTGTCACCTACATTTGCCTATTTAGGAATGGATGGAGCTATTTTCCACTGCCCTGGGAAAGAGGTTTCTTCTTATCTCCTGCTTTGGTGTGGCTTTTTTTAATTTCAATTTTTATATTTTGAAAGTTATCATATTGTTTAGTCATTATATAATATCATATTAATTATTTATTTTTTCTCAAAATGATATAATATTAAAATTTTAAAAATATAACATCATTTTATAATTATTAATAAATAAAAAAGTTATCAAATATGACTGAAAATTGAAAAAGAGGTAAATAAAGCTTTATACCAAAATGTAAAAATCTTATTGGTCTTAGAAAAATTTTTATTATATAAAATAATTTTTTATTATTTATATATTGGTATGGAACAAAAGTATGACTCGTGACTAGAACTAGAAGAATTGACAACACTTGGTTCCATTGCAAGTACTATTTTAGTCATTGAGTAAGATTTGCTTCTTATTGGTTCTCCCCAAATATGGAGCAAGTTGTAGTAATCGAGTTACAATTACTATGAACTATATCACAAAGGCATTCACAACTATGTTCTTTATTCAAATTGTTGTGTAAGGTTTTTTAGATTCTTGATAGGTATATAATCAAGTCTCCTATCACAAATATAACTGTTTTGTTTTCTTGGTTTTATTGAGAGTGAAATCATCAATCACTAAATGCTTGGATACTTCTTATTGTACCATTTTCTGAGTAAGTTTACACCTCTTTGGTAGTGGGATTGTTATTTGACCAAATCCGATGTTTGGAATCTTATACTATCCAATGACTGGATTTTTATTTTTACTCAATTTAAGCAACTTTGAAAATGACTGAACTATCGCTACCTGTAACGTTGTTGCGGTTTATCTGTCCTCATTGTTGGTTCTTCATTTGTGATAGGGTGTGTTTGAATAATGGAATTCTTTTTCAAGAAGTTGCACCA
>JANZXP010069768.1:0-10680 GCA_027576715.1 Erythroxylum flavicans
AGTGAGAAATGATATGATGCCTTGTGAAGTGACTGTAGCGATCGAACGTGGCTCACCCTTATCGTAGGATATATACCAAAATGACCTCCTGGTGTCCCGGTATGTACCTTGCGGTAAGGGGGCGCTAAATATCGTCCATCTCATTAGATTTAGAGATGTCAATAGGCTGGACCGGGCTAGGGCTATAGTGGCCCGTGGCCTAACGAGTTAGTATAGGTAGGCCTGTGGTCCAGTCCGATTAAAGGCTGACTGGCCCGTGGGTTGACGAGCCACTGGGAGGCCGGGCCAACCTAGCCCACCATATTTTTTTTAAGAAAAACATGAAAAACGATCATTTTTGAAGTAATGGTCGAACCCGTGGCTTACTCGACCTTGGCCCGTGGCCCAGACGGACAGATCATACTCGAATCGTGGCCCAGTCAACCTGGGTCAAAATCAGGTTAGGCCCTTTTTGACATCGCTAATTAGATTAGGGTGGTTCAAATGGCAAAATGCATCAAGGGTCTTATGTGACAAAAAGATACCACTCAAGCTTAAAGTTAAATTATATTGAATGGTGATCAAGCCAACCATATTATGTGAGGTGAAGTGTTGACCCATCAAACGAATACATAACAATTAACTTTTGATGATATATATGAGGATGCTCTGGCGGATGTGTAACATTACCAGAAAAGATAAGGTCCAGAATAGTATGGTGAGAGACAAATTAAAGGTGGTAGGTGTTAATGACAAATTGTAAGAGATAAGGCTTAGGTGGTTCAAACATGTGAGAAGGAGACATCCTGACGCTCTATTAAGACAATGTGAGAAAATAATTATTAGAGACTGTAAGAGTAAAAAAGGAAGGTCTAAAAAGAACTGAGAGGAAATGATTAAGAATGATATGGCATGGCTGGATCTTAATAAGGACTTGGCCAGCAATGAGAAACTCTGATGTATTAGATATCTATTAAAGAGAGCATGCACAATCTTATAGGTTATATGAATCTAGGTACTGTGAATCTATGCGTAGTATTTACCTCCTAGGAAGTTATGTCTAATTGTTGGGTCTCTATCTCTCTAGTTGTTAGCCGTGGGATAGCCGTTGTGTCTTGCGACTTGACTTTTAAGCTCAAGTTTATTCTAAAATTTTTTATATTTAAGGAGCTCCTCACCTTTGAAACAAATTACGAGTGTAGCTTTGATAGTCTATCATCTGCAATCTACCACTTATTGAGTGTGTTTTTGTCACAACTATTCTTTTAGTATTATTTATTTATGTATTTATTTATTTTAATATTACTAGTATTATCCGTTTATTTTATTTATTTATTTAAATTTTTGCTCTACTTGTGGATCATTTAGAAACAACCTCCTTACTAGTTAAGGATAAGGCTGTGCACTACTAGATCTCCTCAGTCCCTACGTATTACTAGGATTTCTACTGTAATTTTTTACATCCATGTTTAGTTTTTGTAATATGTACATGTCACATTTGCATGTGAGTCTATTAGAAACAACCTCTCTACTAGGTAGGGTAAGGTTGTGTACTATCAAACCTTCCCAGACCTTACATTAGTGTGGAGTTTCAACTGGGTGTTGATGATGATGATAACGATATTCTTATAATTTTTTTACTCTATTGTTGATGATGATAATGATATTCTTATAATTGTTTTACTCTAACATTGGTAATTTGGAGCTATGTGATTTTTTATAGCAATTGGGAAGGTTTTATAAATAACTGCAAAAGCATTATGGTCTATTTGTTCATTTTTGGATCAAACATCATATTTTGGTGTTCAAAAAAGCAAGCCACCATTGATTTACCATCTTTCAAGTCTAAACATATGGCTATTACTTCAACAGTCTGTCAAGTAGTTTGATCAAAAAGAATTATAGAAGACAAGAAACATAAGTTAAAGGAGGCAATAATAATCTCTTGTGACAATCAATACTCCATCACAGTGAAAAAGGATCTAGTACTTCATCGTCGAATCAAATATATTGACATTTACCATCATTTTATTTAGGAATTAGTTACTAAAAACCATTATTGTTAATTAACAAGATAATTATCATTGAGTGTAAATCTTTCTAATATTTATCACTCATACATGATAAGATTATATGATTAGAAGTTTAAAATTATCATACTTGTCTAATAACCAATATGATAGTATACATCTAAATTATATTACCATATATCTATTAAGAATATATGACATCTTGACTAATGAATCGATCTTTGAGTAAATATAATATTTTATACTCTTAATCATTTATTACATTAATAATTTTTTCAATTTTATTATATAAATCCTTTGTAATTATAATATATTTTAAAGAGATGGTGGACCCTTTTAAATATATCTTAATGTGAAGTCATTTTTCAATCATTTAAATCAAATTAGCTAATTTTTCTATAATGTATAATTATATCCAATCATTATTTCTAGTAGTATTCTAAGATGCAACTTTTAACTTAATTCTTTAAATTGTAAAGAAGGTATTTAATTTGAGATTCACATAATTTCAAGGATTCCCATAAAATATAAGATGAGAATATGACTTATATTTTTCTTATGATATTATTCATGTATTACAGTATTAGCTCTCTTTATCAAAACATACGTCTTATTTAAAATATTATATAAATAAAAATTTAGGCATACCTCACACATAACTTGAGTTCATTTTTACTTAATTTAATCCACCTTTCTAGAACTCATATCTGGTATGTTAAGACAAATCGGGTGAACACATCATTTCTTCAAGTATTCAATTATTAATAATCAACACATCATTTCTTCAAGTTATTTCATTATTAATAATCTCTTTTATCCTTTAATATACTTCACATTGATTTTAGATTTTAAGTCTTAAACTCTCATTTATCACGTGGATAAACTACTTAAAACTTTTCACATCTTTATTCCTATAAAGTAATAGAGGTGATATAAGTATGGGAAGATATCTCATATTTTTCCAACATACTTTTTTTTATCTAGAACAGAATGTTCAATATCTATTTCATCATTCATTCTATAACTGAACACTCAACTGAAGTCAAGCATTATTCATATTTCAAGAACTAAATTTTGTTTAAATTTTATTCCTAAAAAAGATATTCAAAAATTAATTGAACATATGTTACATTAAATACACAATGATGAATGAATTATCATTATTGATAATACGTAATATAAATTTTTGCAAGGAGTGAATGAATAAAAAACGATGATTTAAATCCTAATTAATCTTAATGACATAACCTGCATAACTATATACCTTTAGGAATCATCCTGGTCATAGGACTTATAATCAAATTTCTCTAAAGAATATATCCAGTATCCATTTTTCTTTATGTTACTATGCCACTGATACAATTATATTTGATATCTATGTTTTTAGTTTTGCATTGATACTTAGATCCCTAGTAATACCTTTTAATGCACTTATTTGTATACAATATAATGTACATGATATTATTGATTTCAATGGAACAAGGTACCTTCTTTATCTCTTCCTTTTCTTATAACATATGATGATATTTTTTATCACTTAGACATTCACCTTTAGTAATAAATGTAATAAAATGATTTACAATCCTATACATTAAATTGTTCAAGTAGTTGCTTGATATATATGTAGCTTATAAAAGTGACAACGATTTTTTTTGAACCATCTTTAAGGATCTTAACCTCAATGATATACGTAGTCTCACCCATGTTCTTCATCTTGAACGTGGTTGATAACTAATCCATTTACTTACTTGAAAACTTGATTAGTTTCACTAACTATCAAAATATCATAGATATATAACAATAAATTTATACATTTATTGTTGGATCTTTTAATATATACTTATTAGTCTTTATCAATCATACTAAAATCATATGATATGGTATGAAACTTAATATACCACAACCTTCAGGACATCTTAAAACTATAAATTGACTTTAACAATCTTTTGTTAATCTTCCTAAAAGATGTAAAGCTATTAAGAACAAATAAGCTCTCAAATACTAAATGAAATACTAATGTTAGTTTTAAAGATACAATGCTTAACTAGTGATAAATGGATACAATGGGAAGGACTAACTATGAGAAGACATTATCGTGTGTTTTAATGTTTACATTAGTTCGAATAATTTTAGCATTAGTAACATAAATGGATCTTAATTTACATCAAATGGATATATAAACTACGTTCTTAAATATAGAACTAGGTGACAAAATATATATGGAACAACTAATAGTTTTCGTTCAAAAGGGATAAGAGCATAAATTGTTTCAGATCAAGCTTGATAAAATTAATTATTATTTTATTATTATAACTTATTAGTTCTTGGCAAGATAGGATAGAGGCTTTTCACACTTTCTGACTCTTTATTTTCCTGTGGAACTACAATAAAGGTTGTCCCTTTGATGTTAAAACATCGTCTTAGAATTAATTTATGTTTAAAACATCGTCTTATAATTAATCCATACATATTGTGGGCATAATTGAAAGTTTTGAGGAACATATCTCTTTACTTCATATTACTCCCACTTGAATTAGATAATAGTACAAAACTTTCATTGGGCTACAATCACCATTGATCATAAACTAATTTATTACCTGTTAAATTTCTCCCACTTAGATGCATTCTATCCAATTGATCACAACTTACAAGATCAGCATGATTCGATATCTCGTATAAAGATGACTATTGCCTTATATTTTCTTGCTTTGGAAAAATATTCTTTAATAATTTGATATCTTGTGACTCAAATTTAGTTACTTGTTTATTGCCTTTTTCTCTTTTAAATACATTACCTTTGGAATGTTCTAAATATCTTTTAATGATACTCTTCTTCTCTCTGTGACCCAATTTCTCATACTTATATGTGAAATTGTGAATATAGACACTACATCTCCAATATTTTAGATGTGATAAATCATGTCTCTTATATGTCCATAACTCACATTGTGACTTAGTAACTAAGTTAAGAAGACATCTAATTAAGTACATATTTATTCATTAATAACACATCACCTCAATAGGTGATAAGAAAGTTGTCTAGGTCATCATAAATCTAACTTGTTTAAATGAGTTTTATTTCTTTTTGTAACACCATTTTGTTACCTGTTTATCTGCTTTGTTTCCATCATACAACCTCTTAAATTAATCAGGTAAGCACTCTTATCCCCAATAAATTCTTAGAGCCTTTATCTTCTTATCAAACTAATTATTAACTAAATAAATATACTTAAAATAATATAATGCTTTGAATTTATTAGAATTTAAATAGATATAATTACACACTTTTATTAATAACAATACTGAGTATAGTTATTAACAAAAGTGATTAAATAATTACCTTTATATCTCGTTTTCACATTTATTTGATCATAAATATCTTATAAATTAATTACGATGACATAATAGCTCTTTGTCCTATACTATATAGTTAAAAGATCTTTTTTGACTAGTCAATTAATTTGATCTTATCCAAAATGATCAAATTTAGCATGTATGAATGTGTCATGTATACACATACATGAACATGTACATGTACATACACATACAATCATACACATGCATATATATGACAATCAAAAATTGAAATTGCAATAAATTTTCTTTTTCAAATATTATTCAAAACTAACAATTATGCTAAAAAAAACTAATGTTACTTAAATATCACAAAAATAATATGCTAACAATCAAACAAAAATTTAGGCATATTTAATTTATTATCTATAATTAAAGATAATTGAAATAACTTACTCGTATTATTTTACATATATATTTCTATTTGTGAAATAAGTAATTATAAACCACAAGACTTAAAAGTTTAAGAGGTGGTAATATCTAGAATAAGACTCCATCAGATATTAACCCATTGTTAAAACTACTTATAAAATAAATAATTTAAATACTTAAAAAAATTAACCCACAGTTGAGTGGTTCATATCGAGCGCATGAAATTTTACTTGGAAATGTAAATTTATCAATTTGGGTCATCTCTAACTTCTCTTGACTTATCAATAATATAGTAATGACTAATTTCTCAAATGAATTTCTAGGGTGCGGTTTTGTAATATAGTAGATGTGATGCTTGCATCTTCATAAGTTAGCCAGCAAGAAACTTTTAGGGAAGATTTATGGACAAAAATTATTGTCAATTTGCATTTTTATAAACAAATTAGTAAATTTTTGTTTCATTCACCCAAACTTTTGTTGTATTGTTTCATTCACAATGGTAGCTCAAATATACTAGCATCTCTGCACTTTTAATGACCGAAATATCCTCATCTTTAATATTCTAGCTTTTTGTTCTTAGTATCTACCTTGTATTCCAAGGCTGTCAAGGGTACTCCCCTATGGATTTATTCTTTTCTGTAAAACTCTTACCTCTTATTTATTAATTTCATTTTCCTTTTTTCAAAAAAAAAATTGTTTCATCTAATTAGTAAGGAAAATAACTCTCTTAAAATTTCTAGATTTGACCTGAATAGTATACATGTATACTAGCAGCAAGTTGACCTAGATTCAAAAATGACTTAAGGCTAGGCATAAAATCAAATGATGTCAAGAATAATTTCTTTAACTATATTTTAGACTTTGCATTTCACGTAATGTCAATCTCAAGTTTTGTACATCAAGTTAGACTTAAGTTAGC
This sequence comes from Erythroxylum flavicans, assembly GCA_027576715.1. Lineage (NCBI taxonomy): Eukaryota > Viridiplantae > Streptophyta > Magnoliopsida > Malpighiales > Erythroxylaceae > Erythroxylum > Erythroxylum flavicans. The sequence continues at coordinate 6,655 of JANZXP010069768.1, forward strand.
TGGACTTAAATAAGATTTAACAACAAACAAACTTACACCAACTCTACCTCCTTTTCATCCCAAAGATAGTAGATTGAATAACCTATTTAACTTTTACCTTATTTGAAGTCCTTGAAGTTAGTCTGAGTTGATTAAATTTTAGGTTGGTTGGGCTTGACCTGAGTAAAAACCCCAAAATTTTAAGTACAAATAGCATTGTTTTGAACTTTAAATTTTAAATTAAAAAAATTAAACTTAATGCAGACCTGACTGAGCTTCAAATTGAGCAAGATTGATCAAGCTTGTAACTTGAGCTTAATAGGAGTTCGAGCTGAGCTCAGGTTCGATCATTAATTTTTAGTCTGGGCTTAGGTATGAGCAAGCTTAAATCTGACCCTGCACAATACTAAACTTATATATAACACATAAATCTTATTATCACAAAAAGCTTTCAGTTTTTTCTTAATTTATTTATAAAACTTTAATTGGGAAAGTGAGAACGACTTGAACATAATAAATATTTTTAGAAATTGACATATTGTAATTATTTATAAATAAATATATTTATAGAATTAAAGTATAACAAGCATAATTGTTGCATATTGTATCGAAAGAAGTTATAAGTTTAATCTAGTTTGACAATTGCATAAACTCGTTTACTTGGAAAGTTTTACATAAATGCTTATGCTAGTTAACAGTATTTTAACCAAGTACCATATATTGTGATAATTATATTTGTCATTTATAAAAACAAAAAAATCTAACAATTAAATTCTGTGAAACATCAAGTATCTTACTATTAAAGATCATGTTAAAAATGACTGATTGGAGCATATTATTAAAGATCTTGTATTTGTTAACATTTTCCATACGTGTGTTCATGATTATAGATGTATTAGAGTTGTGAAAATTTTGATTATTTAGTATACAATATCATAAATTGTACCTTTTCATATTTTCAGAAGTTAATTTATAATTTTGTAAAGTTGTGTATGCTTATTTTTGTTAGACTTATAATCATGATTACCTTTATATTCTGATAAAATTGTCTCTTTATGCTAGTAGAGATATGAAAATAGATTTTCTAATATATAATGTTAAAGAAAATATTTACTATTGTAAAAAACAAAAGTTTTATGTCTATGTTGCTTATTTTATTTTGCACATTTACGAAGATAATGTTTATAGATAGATAAAATTATGGAAAAAAAAGTATAATAGAAATGAGGACACTATGTACTTGGTAAATATAGCCCTAGTCAACCTAAAGTTAACAAGTTTAGCATGAGTTGATCAAGTTATAAATTGAATTTAGATTTTTATAAAAAAATTGGATTTTAGGTTGACTTCAAGTTTAAGCTTCACATTTCAAAATTTTCCGAAATCTAAATATTTCATATATTACAAAACAATATCGTTTTGTTAATGTAACAAAACAATATCGCTTTGTGTGTTGATGAATAAAAACATAAACTAATCCTAGTAGTTACTTTCTCTCATCTATTGTCATCTTTGTCATCACTCTCAGTCTTTGTCTCTCTAAATGCTTATAAATAATTCTAGTAGGATCATTGATGTAATTATATTTTGGATCATGTTTTCCAAATCTTTCTATACATATATAAATCTCTTCATTGTTTATTTTCATAGATTCTAGATATAGAGTTTTACGATAATACAATACTTTAACTTGAATATCGATGCTAGAGACGTTCATGCCTCATTGCAATTGTGGCTTCTACTAATGGTACTGCCCTCATCGTTGGTGCTTTAGCTATTAAAGACAAGAAGGCGATTTCACTCTTAATTACATCAATTGGACATAGAAGGTGAAAATATTTTGTAGCAAGTTGAATCATTTCATTCACCGGGTGAGAAAATATATACAATGAAATATACAGTAATTACAATTGATTCTTTACATATAAGACATGATATCTTTTATCTTTTATCTGCATAATATTTGTTATCTCTTTTTATTTATAAAATATGTGTCATCTTTTTTTATCTAATAATGATATTACAAATTGTGGATAACAATCAAATTAAGAATTGTTATTTTCAATGCAATCTAGATTGTTTCCATTACAGCCTCTCAAGTTTGGTGTGTGTAAATTCACTACACCTAACTTGCTTATGAGTATTTGAAATATTCTCTTCCAAGTGCTTTTGTGAAACTATATGCTAACTAACCTTTTATCGATATTTTCTTTAGCACAATTTCTTTTAATTGTACTCTCTGTCTTACAAAATAATAATCCATTTCCATATGCTTTGTTCTTTCATGAAACACTAGGTTTGTTACAATTTGAAATGCTGCCTTATTATTGAAAAAAGAGTTATGTTAGTCCTTCTTGAGATGCTTGTAAATCTTTTACTATCTAGTTTAGCCAAATTGTTTCACATATTGTTGTTTCCATTGCTCTATATTTGACTTCAGCTGATGATTTTGCTACCCCAAATTACTTATTTGTTCATTATAAAATCGACAATACATTTATTGTTATAAAATAACATGTAGTAGATCAATGAGACATAGAACAACAACCATAATATTGTTATAAAAATTAAGGAGCTCTTTGCTTTCATCACCAATTACGAGTGTAGCTTTGACAGTTTCTCATCTACCATCTGCCACTTATCGGGTGTGTTTTGTCACAATTATTCTTTTAGTATTATTTATTTATGTATTTATTTAGTTTAATATTACTAGTATTATTATTTTATTTTATTTATTTGTTTGTTTAAGTTTTCTCTCTATTTGTGGGTCATTAGAAACAACCTTCCTACTAGTTAGGGGTAAGGCTGTGTACTACTAGATCTCCCCAGATCTTACGTATTAGGGGGATTTTTTCTTCTATTTTTTTCACCCATGCATAATTGTTATAATATCTTCATGTCACATTTGCATGTGGGTCTATTGGAAACAATCTCTCTACTAGGTAGGGTTAAGGCTGCATATTATCAGACCTCTTTAGACCCTGCGTTGGAGCGGGATTTCAACTTGGTGTTGATGATGCTAATGATGATATTCTTATAATTTTTTAACTCTAACATTGGTAACTTCGAGTTGTGTGATTTTTCTCATAGCAATTGGGAAGGTTTTACAAATAATTGCAAAAGCATTAAGGCCTATTTGTTCATTCTTGGATCAAATGTCATATTTTGGTGATCAAAAAAGCTAGCCACCATTGATCTACCATCTTTCAAGTATAAGCATATAGCTGTTACTTCGACAATCTGTCAAATAGTTTGGTCAGAAAGAATTTTAGAAGACAAGAGACATGAGTTAAAGAAGGCGATAATAATCTCCTGTGACAATCAATACTCCATCACATTGATAAAGGATCTAGTAATCACATATATTGACATTTACCATCATTTTATTTAGGAAGTAATTACTAAAAGCAGTTATTGCTAATTAATAAGATAATTATCATTGAGTATAAGTCTTTCTAATATTTATCACTCATATATGATAAAATTTTATGATTAGAAGTTTACAATTATCATACTTGTCTAATAACCAATAGGAATAGTATACATCTAAAGTATATTACCACATATCTATTAAGAATATATGACATCTTGACTAATGAATCGATCTTTGAGTAAATATAATATTTTATACTTTTAGTCATTTATTACTTCAATAATTTTTTCAATTTTATTATATAAATTCTTTATAATTATGATATCTTTTACATAGATGGTGGACCCTTTTAAATATATCTTAATGTGAAGTCATACTTATAATGATTTTCATCATTTTTCAATCATTTAAATCAAATTAACTCATTTTTCTATAATGTATCATTATATCGAATCACTATATTCTAGTAATATTCTAAGATGCAACTATTAACTTAATTCTTTAAAAAGTAAAGGAGGTATTTAATTTGTGGTTCATATAGCTTCAAGGATTCCCATAAAATATAAGATGAGAATATGAATTATATTTGTAACACTCCATTCCCAACTGACATATGCACGTGTGTCCATCAGATACACGTGTACATGCCTGTCAGAAATGACATGTTAACTATC
>JANZXP010069779.1:0-10680 GCA_027576715.1 Erythroxylum flavicans
AATGAGAAAGTGACATTGAATTCCTTCTTATGTATGATTCTGCTATTTTAAAGATTGGGATAATGAAATGTATATGTGTATGTCTCCTCTGTTGAAATTGCCAAGGTTGTTGTACTAGAATAGCATGTTAGAATTAGAGAGATTGTGTTCTGAACGCGAAGGAAAAATATAGAGGAAGAGTATCGTTTGTGATGACGTCACACACAGACGCAAAGGAAGAATACAGACGAAAGGAATCGTCTATGATGATGTCACACATAGACGCAAAGGAAGAACACAGACGAAAGGAATCGTCTGTACTGACGTCACACACAGACGCAGAGGAGGTACACAGACGCATGAAACATAGACGCAAGGGAACACAGACGTCACGTCATAACACAGACGCAAGGGATCGTTTGTGATGACACGTCAAAAGGCAGACGCAAATGAAATACAGACGATAAGAGGAGGTCAAACCCAGATGATAAAAGTCAAAGACAGACGATAAAACACAGACGATAGGCCAAACACAGAAGAAGAATTTAAGAGGTTATGCTAATTGAATTGACCCGAAGCATGTTTATAGGTAAATTGTGGACTCACCAACGCTGTCCTTGAATATATTTAGCCTTGAATGGGGATGAACCCAAAAAGGGTTTAGTTTGAATGCAAGTGGTCATATAAAAATATTGACATCCGAATGTGATCGCCGGGCTTCGGAAACAGGGTCCGACATAAAAGTTCTCAAGGTTAAGTTAATTTGTTATTGTGAGTGTATATCTGATAATGTGATCACCTTGACAAGTGATATTATCAAGAACTTGTGTATTATATACTTGGAGATGGTATAGGAAGTGATCTATGACCTATTGAATATTGTTTAGTCATAGTTCCCATATTTAAAATTCTGTATGACGCAGAGTAGCGCATGAAAACATTTATAATGATCAATTGAGGATAGATTGAAAGTGTAAATGATGTTACTATGTGTGATGAATTCGAGGAAAAAGGAATGAAAAAGAAGCAGGGCACGATCGTAGCATAGTCCCCACAATCATGGCTGAGATTATTCGATTCTGTCACGATCGTGGGTAAGCACAAAGGGAGAAATGTTGTCTAGAATCAATTGAGATTAAGGTATCATTAGCATAAGATATTAATTAGTGACTTGTCAAAAATACATCTTTAGATATGATGTAGTGATCTTTATGGTACTTACCAAAGTATAAGAGTAAATGAATATGCCTCCTATTTCACTGAGCTTTATGATAAAGAATATTCTAATCATGTAACGTATGATAGTGATTGATCTTATTGAGATCTCATGAATAACTGAAATTGATTTAATTAAGGTATGATTAACGTGAATTCTACTTCTTTTGTGTGAGGTTCGAAACAACAAATGTTAGGGTGCTTTGCTATAACGCATTTAGGCTCAAATAAGGCTTGAAATGAACCTAGTATGATGATAGATTAATTGATAAAAGTGTGATATACTTAGGGTGGTGATAAAGGTTATAACTTAAGCATGGATGATTGATATTAATGATACAAATTCTAGAAATTTAGAGATGCTATAAGAATGAAAGTAATCCTATGAATGCTAATGTGATTCAAAGAAGATGAGTAATTTGTATTAAGTAAGAATGAATGAGAACTTGAATATTATGTGATCATATGATGCTAAAAAAGAAATGATGAATGATTGAATTATAATATTAGAATAACCTAGTTCTTTGGACTATAAACCTAAGTGCAAGTTTGATAGACACAAATGATGATGTTTAAATGATCAAGAGATGTGATTAAAGAAACAAACCCAGAATAGTTAAATTGAGCATGTATTATACATTTCACATATACATACATGTACGATTGAATGTTTATGTGATTGTGCAAATTAGTAATGTGTGTACAATATGTGTATTACATGAAGTTGATACACAGGACTGAACGTCAGCGTCCAAACATTTCCAGATCATCGAAGCAAATGCTAATCTGGAGCATATTATGAATCGACGTAGATGGTCTCATATTGATTGATTATTTTTGTTTAAATTTTTGTATTGAACTGATTATGATGTGATTAAAGTAATTTTGGACTTTTATAGGCCAAGGAGTTATAAATGTGAATGTCTTGGAAGTGCTTCATTGAATGTGAATGGGAAAGAAGTAAGTATTCTCAACGTTTCATTGAATGCCAAACATAAATCCATTGAAAATGTGAAAAAGTGAAGTGTACTGATAAATGTGATTGACTACATATATGTGAATTCATGCATTTCATTACATGATATGCGTGATCAAATAAAGGTTGTTATGACCAGAGTAGCTATCGAAAAAGAGCTTAAAGCTCAGAATGTTATTAAGAGCCAAAAGTTCACTATGTATAATGAGACCGGTATCCCCAATAGAAACGGGACAGTTATGAATGAACCCAGTATTCACAATGGATACGGGATATTTAAAAGACACTCGGTCACGACAAAGTAACAACTAAAGGTGAGTCATATGTGCATTGCATATAAATAAGTTGATGTATATTAAATGAATAATTGAAATGAGATATATGTACTGTTCTGAAAATGAAGTGTGAAATGATGTGCAAATTCTGAATATATGAATTGTATGTGAATATGAATATGTTAATTGTTCTATGCTGGTATGAGTGAGCCTATCGAGGATGGTTCACTCACTGATTTCACAAAACTTACCAAAATTGTAATGTTGTCTTTCAGACTTTGAGGATATATGCAGTTAAACAAATTGGAGTATAGCCACCGAATTCAGACATGAGTTAAGAGTCGGGATCAGTTTGCACCTATATATTTCTTCAATCAAGATCTGTATTCTGTAACTGTTGTTTATTGTATTTGTGAATTCTAAAATGTAATGACCTTTATGACTAAGTACATTTATAAATGTAAGAGCCAAATCGAGCTTTAGCGACAATAAAAATGTGTTGTTGCTTGAATTCAGATCAAATGTGAATTTGTAATGACTTTTGTGATTGATGATGTTTGTGGATAAAAAGGGTCGAAAATGATTCTTTGTTTTCTAAAATTGCATGTAATGTTTGAAAAATTTGTAATGAGTTTCATTGACTGTCGTAGCATGCCACTCTTTTAGAGTCTATTCTCAAATACCGTATGTACGTTCGGGGATATGCCTTATAAGAATGGGGTGCTACAAGTTTGATCCTTGTCCTTTACATTTATGGAATTGTTGTTTTTGTTGAATACTACATTTCTTACATTTAATGTTACATTGGGGATAATGTAAGTGTTAAATGTGGGGGTGGGGAAATTATCGCTTATGTTTGTTCTAAGTTATGTTTGGGTGTTTTTAAGTTCTTTTTGCATCTAAAAATAATTAAAAACACATTCTTTCTTTTTCTATTGCTTCTATGACAATATAAATATAATTAGAGAGTAGAATTACTAGAATTCATGGCAACATGAGCATATATTTTTACTCTTTTGATTAGTCAATGTATGTTTTCTTTAAAATAGTAGTGACTAGTGGTAAACATAAACCAATGATATTTTGAGCCTTTTATAATGACACGTCAATATCAATCTCATTATCTTTCATTTATTTGTGACCTTCATGATATGTACATCCTAACTTTGCCTTGATTTTCTATTTTAGAGCATATTTTTTTCATATGCATTAATATGGAAATGATATAGGCATTCTTTGTTTTTCTTTTAGCTATATTAACCAAATAACCTACCTAATGATATTCTTTTATCCGTTTGTTAGGCCCCTTTTTTTATGTTAACCACATTATAAGCCTTTAACCGAATATAGTTTCTTACCCAACTGTTAAAGCTAGTGGAGCATTTATGATTATTAATGTTTGTGGATACATAAAAGCATAAGTGTGGGTGTATGCATATATATAGGTTGGTTACAATTGACGGAATGTGATTTTTATCTCTTATCAATGAATTCCATCAATTAGTTTCTTTCAATTTTTGTCTTTAAAAAATAAAAAGAATAAGAGAATATAAGAAAATAGATATCTAAGATGAAAATAATTTGTTTTTACAAATTAATTCACGTTAGTCTTTCCTCTTAAAGTTGTATGAATGGGCTAATAGATTATGATGTAAATAAGGGGGAAGTTGTTGTGAGTGGTCACTCTTTATAGTTATAGTATACTATTTATTGATTGCAGTTTTTAGATATGTGTAAGTTTTAATATTTAACCTCGATAATCCACAAGCGTATGAGTCGTTCGTGTAGTACTTAAGATGTTGATCCCACGAGGAGGGTTAATCTAATCCTAAAATCTAAGGCCAAAATAATCCACTATATTCAAAATTTAACGAAACTAAAATAGAAATGCAATTCAATCAAGTAATTCAATTCAAAAATCAATCGCAAAATATTAAAAAATTAGCAATTGCAAGAATTGACCTAAAGAACTACCAATTGAGAGAATGGGAAACTTTTATCTATCTTTAACGTTAACCTAATTAATTATGAATTATTGGATTATTGGTCCTAAACGATCCTAGGGTTAATTACTGTCTTTCGAGTTATAACCATTAACCCTAAATTGTAAACCCTAATCAAATGATGGAAAATTACAATCTCTCAATTAACAATCTACCCAAACCATAATTGGATCTGAAGTTTTCCAATAGACTACCGGGAACTTATACGAGATCTCTTTTAATACAATTATCAATTTGATTAATTTCTCGTTCTTATTAAATCACCTAACTGTCGTTAGCCCAATTTAATTATTTTTCATTCGATTAACCTCTCAGTCTATTATCAAATTACGCAATCTCATAAATCAATTACAATTAATACAAATAGCATAAAAAAATCATATTTGTATTAAATCAAAGATAAAACAACCCAAGGTGAGTATAGACATCCTCAACATTCACATAATCCTTTCATCAACAATTATTCAAATTTTATACATTCATAAAATTGAAAATACACCAGAAATAAGATCAGAATGGATGATGCAGGTAGCAACATTGGGAAACCTCCTTTTTTGAGGAGCACTTCACGTCCGCTTCTTCTCTATGTCTCTCTTCCTTCTTCTCTTTCTCAATCTCGCGATGAACTCTCTCTAAGGTTTCTCAATGGTGGCTGATGCAAAAGCACTTTTCATCTCCTTTGTTTTACTCTTTATATACCTTTTATGTTCTGGGCAACCTTAGGGTTTTTTTGGGGTCCGAAAGTTCTAAAAACTCCCTCAAAACATGATTTTTTTGAGTGTTTTGATGTTTGCCTCCAAGACCCTGCAGGCCACAATCGTGGCCCACATCTGATCCTTCTGTCACGATCGTGGCATATGGGCCACAATCATAGGCCGTTTCTTGGTCTTTTGTCACGATCGTGAGGCTGACTCCAGTGCTTCTGTCACAATTGTGGCCTATTGTGCCACAATCATGGGTTGTTATTTCGGCCCGAATATCTCCAGAACTTCTCCATTGTTTGATGTTGACCCTGAAACACTAATAAACACATCAAGTTACCTCAAAGACATAATAATTAAGCTCAAAGACTTGACTAACCCATAAAAAACACTTAAACACAATCAAGTAACAAACTAATATAATTCTAATCTAAACACACACTAAACGATTAAGTTAACACTTAAATACATATCAAACTAAGCACTAAAACAAGATGCACTTCACACTTATCAATATCCCATCCCTTAAACGTTTGCTTGTCCTCAAGAAAACAAGATAACAAACACAAAGAAATTCACACAACAGATATTGCAGTAATGAGACAATGGCTTCGACTGCATGAAATCAACTTAAATTTAAACACAATCATTCGAGCCAATTTAATCATTAACATGCCAAATCCGTGTATTAGGCCTTTGAACTACATATACAAATTAATATAGACTCAAGTGTTAAAATGTTTATCCTTTTCAATTGCACACATCCATCAATAATTCTTTAGTCATTCAGATTCTGTAACTACTCTTAAGTACGTTTTCATGAAAAGTCAACTATTACAAGTTTGGTAGGTTTTTATTCGAAAACACACATTTTTTATTTACTTTTTGTGAACATGGACTTAATCTTTTTACTCGGAGGAAAATATTGGTAATGAATGTCGATCTAGTTATTCGAATAAGTCATGTTTTTTATTAAGCTGCTTCGTTGGAATGTCATTATAGCCTTTTTAATCGAAGGCACAAATTTATGATGCATGTCAATCCGGTTACTCAGCTATATCACACTCTTAATTGGCTACTAGCTCTATTGATAACCTAAAGGCCAGCAGAATAGTTATTTATTTAGCAAACATGATGATTTTTTCATTTATTGCCTACCTTATTACTTTAACTTCTTGTTTCCATGAAAAATACTAGTAAAGTTACTTTAGTCAAAAGGCCTCAAATTGTGAACTAATGTGACAATTTAGAGTTTACAAACTTACACTAAATCCTAATTAAGTTGCATATTTAGCCAAAGACCTCAATTCACTAATTTTGCGAGCTAATGATTCTTTACAACCTAATAGACTATGTTCAAAATTAAATCAATTCCCATCCATCTAAACCATTGACACATTCACACAATTAACAAAATGCAACCTAAGAACTATCATACAATATGCAAAACTACATTAAAAGTAAACCATATAACCATCCCCACACTTGAGCAACACATTGTCCTTAATGTGAGAAGGGGACAAAGAAACACATAAGGAAAGAAGAAACATAAATTAAAGTAAAACAAAAAATAAAATTGAAGACAAAATTTAAAAAGAAAGGGGGTTAGAATCGTACTGAAGGGATGTAAAAAATTCTAAGGTAAGTTCTTCGTAAACTGAGAATTCAAATTGAATGAACTGTCCACATTGAATTTTTTCCGCTAAACTTTTGACCTTGTCTCGTAATTCTAATCTATCTAAAGTTTCAAAATGAAAATACTTTGGAACTGTAATTTGTTTATTGCGAAGAGAATGGAAACAGGTACCTTCATCATCTGAGAAGATCAAGAAAGGTGCTCCGTAATCAGCTACCCTGTTTCTTTTCCCTGGCCTCGAGGCCTAGTTTTGCCCCGCTGATTGATCGCGTCTTACTATTTTCTTGATGCGTGGCATACTGGCTTGCGAGTTAGTAAAAGTTGGAAGAATTTTAGAAGGTTAAAATTTGAGTAGAGAGAAGTGAGAGTTTGTTGAGGTTTAAAGCTTAGAGAGATAAAGTAAAAATGAAAGTGAGGGAAAAAGTGAAGTTAGAAATGAATACATAGGTGATTGGAGGGTAAAATGGTAAAAATTAAAGATGATATTCACTTGCCCCTATTTTTACCTTCCTGTAGGCCATGATTGTGGCCTGCAATTTTCCACCAATTTTTTCATCATTTTTTTTCTTCTTCACTTTTCGAAGTCACTTCTTAACTCTTTGTGGCCCTTTCACCTCTCTTTATATACTTCATCGATCATCAAATTCATATCAAAGTCTTATACCTCCCCGATTTTATTTGGAAATGAAATAACCTTAATTATGGAATTCAACTTTATAAAAAAAACAAAGGAAATAAAATTCCATAGGTTGCCTCCCATGCAGTGCTTCTTTTAACGTCGGTAGCTCAATACTCTTTTTTTCCAAGGTGGTTCAAATGAATGGTGCAATGGTAGTGTAGTCATTGATCTCACAATTTGCACATACCATGTTATGGATTCCACCTTCCTTATGATTCTCCTTCCTTCGCCTTCTTCTACATGATCTTTTTTTCTGAATGCATTCCCAGGATCCTCAATATCTTCCCATTGTCCTCGAGGTTTGGTTTCCCTGATATTAGTTGGAGGTAAAGAAGAACTGCTGTCTTTCTTTGACACTTTGAAGGTTATTTACTGTTTTCCTACCCTCAGAGTTAGTTTACCCCCATCAATGTCAATTATTGGGAGAGCAGTGGCCAGGAACGATCGTCCAAAGACCATAGGTTTTTCCACATCTTCTTTAATATCCAATTTATAGAAGTTTGTGGTAAAGGTAAATTTATCAATTTGTACTTACATGTCCTTAATAATCCCCTTCGGTTGATGAATTATTCTGTTGGTCATTTTTACTAACATCTTTGTAGGTTCTAACTCTCCTAATCCAAACTTTTGACTAAAGGTATAGGGCATCATATTAATAATTGCTCCCACATTCACGAATGACCTATCTATGTTGACTCCATTTATACTACAAGGAATTTAAAAATCCCCTGGGTCCTCTTTCTTTTGGGTTATGTTCAGGTTTTCTTTTACTACGTGCTCTTTAAGCTTCTTCTTAACTGATTCCTTTAGTGTGAACCTCGTTTGTAGTTGTTCCATTACGTCCTTAACATTGTTTGATTCAATCTCCTTAAAATTCCTCATTTCCCTACTTGAAATTGACTTCCACTAAGCTAGAATAGGGTATGGAATTTTAGGTTGAGGTTCCTTTATTAGCTCAATTACGAGTTTACTGGGAAGGAATTTCATAATTGCTTGTTCTTTTCTTTTATCTCCATCTTCCTTCACACGTTCAAGTTCCTTTTCCTAGGTCTAAATGATGGTCATAATCCATTCCTTTGGGCTAGACTCGATGTTGCTTAGAGGGGTTCCTACATTCTGAGTAAATATTGCCTCCGTTAGTTGACCTAGTTGGATTTCCATATTGTGTATTTAAGAGGTGTAGTTTTTGGTGACTTGCTCGAATTTGCTTTCAAGTCTTCTGTGTGCATCCTCCATTCCTCCAATTTTATCTAAAAATCTTATAAAACTTGGATTCATTTTAGCTCAAGTTATCTTGTTGGAAGCCTGATTGTCCTTAAGGTCTGAACTATCCTCTAGCATTGTTCGTCTAAGAGAAGTTAGAGTGATTCTTCCACCCAGGGTTATAGGTGTTAGAGTAGGGATTGTTTCCCCCTCCTCATCCATATTGAGCTCCCATATAATTCACCTTCTCTAGATCATTTTCCTTCATCAAGTAATAGTCCACTATATCATGATCCACTTGTCCACAGAGTTCACACTTGAGTTGCATGACGTTCACTAGAGTTGAGGAAGAAGCTTTAATGTTATTGAGCTGTCGAGTCAAGTTATCAATTTTAGCTTGCATTTTTGTCATTTACTCGACAACCACAATTCCTTTTTGTTCATAAAATGTAGTATTTTATCTACTCCACTCGTTCATCTATAGGTAGCTATTACTCATCATCTCCTCTATTAGCTCTTCCGCTTCATCAACCATCTTTCTTATCAGTGATCTTCCTGAAACTGCATCAATCGTGCCTCTAGTATGTGGGGTTACCCCATTATAGAATGTTTGCAACAAGAATTCCTTGGGTAAGTTGTGATGTGGGAATTCCATTACAAATCCTTATATCATTCCCATACTTTGTAGGTCTATTCCCCATCAATTTGTTGAAAGTTGGTAATTTCCTTGGTGATCTTAATGGTTTTAGTAAGTGGAAAATATTTGTCTAAGAAAGCCCGAACTAGCTGATCTCTTATCATGGCATTGGCTGGGTTAAAGGAATGATACCAAGCCTTTGCTCTATCTCTAAAGGTAAAGGAGAAAAACCTAATTCTGACCACATCTTCCTACATCTGATGGTACCAAAAGGTATCATAAGTTTCAAGGACGTTCACTATATGTGCGTTGGGATCTTCATTCATTAGTCTATAAAACTGCACATTCTTTTGAAGTATGTTTAAGAGGGCTAGGTTGATTTCAAATGATGCTGCTTGTATGGGTGGCCTAGCTACTCCATAGTTAGCCGCATTGAACCTTGGTCTCATGAAGTCCATAAGGGTCAGTTGTTGACATCTTTGGTTTGCTCCGTGGTCCAAATTTTGCTAAAATTCCTCGACCATTGTTAATTTCATGATTTCTTTCGCAATTTATTCTTCTTCTTCTTCACACCGAGCTTTCCTAATGGTTTGTTCTAGTCAAGTGATGTCTAAATCTAAGGTTTCACCTGCGTGACTCTAACCTCTCATAACTCTTGTGTTTATAAAAGAGCACAATTTTAGAAGTTGAAAAGAAATAATGAAAAAAAAATATTAAAAACTAACTAAATGACTTAAGCTATAGAACTAAACTAATCGCCTCCTAAACAACAACGCCAAAAACTTGATCATAGTTTTTCGACACATGTAAGTTTTAATATTTAACCTCGATAATCCATAAGTGCATAGGTTGTTTGCGTAGTACCTAAGGTGTCGATCCTACAAGGAGGATTAATCTAAAGCCAAAATAATGTGTAATATTCAAAATGTAATGAAACTAAAATAGGAATGTAATTCAATCAACTAATTCAATTCAAGAACCAATCACGAAATATTAACAAATTAGCAATTGTAATGCACAAACTCAAGAATTGACCTAAAGAACTACCAATAGAGAGAGAGGGGAATTTTTAGCTATCTTTAATGCTAACGTAATTGATTATGAATTATTGGATTATTAGTCTTAGACAATCTTATGGTTGATTACTCTCTCTCGATTTATAACCATTAATCCTAAATTGTAAACCCTAATTAGATTATGGAAATTTGCAATCTCTCAATTAACAATCTATCCAAACCCTAATTAGATCTGAAGTTTTCCAATAGACTACCGGAAACCTATGCAATATCTCTCTTCATACAATTACCGATTTGATTAATTTCTCATTCTTATTAAATCACCTAACTCTCGTTAGCCCAATTTAATTATTTTTCATT
>JANZXP010069790.1:0-10680 GCA_027576715.1 Erythroxylum flavicans
GACCATTTTATCATAAAAATAGGATTGAAATCACATGTAAATACATAAGAAAATATAAGAAAATTCAATCCTATCATGTAAACTTCAGTTTCACCATTTCGTTCTATAAGATTCTCTCAAGCCATTATATGTGTGCATTTTGCTTTTAAATTGCTAAACACGACATATAATTGAGTGCTATGTTTTGATGATTGAAAATTTTACCTGATTCAATTTATGAAAGAATATGTTTATTTGTGAGCTTGAACTATGGATAATGTATATTTAAATATGATATAAACTTATGTATATGTTTGGTTGTGAGTGTGTGGCTCGTCTTTAATGGCTATAACCGTATTAGCCACTGAGCTTCCCAGCTCACCCCATTATCTTTCCACTCCTTAGGTGTAGAAATAGCATATCAACATTGAACCTTGTAAAAAAAAACTTCGACTGACTCTAAGAATTCCTATTTTTGTAACTAAGTTAGTTTAGAAACTTTTGGTACTTAGAGGCATATCAAACATGAGCATTCATGATTGTATTTTTTTGTATTATGCTACTGTGCTAACTTTGAATATGTAATTGAAGTTATGTATAAACTTTGCAACATCTGAGAGATGAAATTCTGTCTTGTGGAGAAATGAATGAAAGAAGGGGTGAAGAACTTCTCTTTCAATAAATGCAAAAATTTTCTTCTCTGTTAAGTGTTAATTGTGTTGGGAATAAATTCTTAATTGTTTAATGGTTTTTGGATAAATTCTTCTTATGTAAATTATTAAGTTAGGAGTCTGTTTTGTTAGGAGTCTTATATGTATAAATTGTGTTTGTTGGATTCGGGTCTTTTGTTTTTGTAAAGATGTATATTGACAGTAGAGAGAAAGAGGGGATAAAAATGTGTTCTGAAACTTCAATGAATAAACTGTATTGACTTAGGTAGAATTTGACAAAATTGTCTTCATGAAAGTTGTAGGTCTTTCTCTTATCTTTCTAATGACATAAACTTTATAATTTTTTGACTTCGATATTGAAAGTTATGAGGTTTCAAAATGGGAGTGTGCAGTCTAGGTTGTATGATCGTGCATATGCACGATTGCGATAACCCAAAATTTTCATGAATGTCGCGATCGTGCACAAGCACGATCGTGACAAACCGCCACTATTCATTAAAAGTCATAATCATGCACAAGCACGACCGTGACTCCCCCTCTCACGCCCATGACTTTTTGATCGTCACGACCGTGACATTTTCAAATGCACGGCCGTGAAATTTTTCTTTTTTTTATTTATTTGTTTATTTGTTTTTGCTCCCACTAAGAATTAAATTCTTTTTATCTTGATGTTAGTTTTATGTATATATATTTATTTATTTCAAAATTTCCTCCAATTTCGGTGCCTTGTTGTCACGAAATAAGGACCGAGACCCGAGGCCAACACCACTAGTTTCGACTATATGAATAATGGATATGAAATAAATTTAGTATCCATCCTTCTATCATCTAACGGATGAGAATGACCACCCTCATTGCATACATTATGCTTTAAAAACTTAACTATTTGTTATTCAACTAATCTAGATCCTCCATCTTTGTAGTAAAATTTATATCTCTTAGAGTGGTCAGGATATCCAACAAAATAATGAGTAAAATGAGAATTCAACTTATCTTCATAAGGATTATACACACATACCTTAGCAGGGTAGTCCTGTACATAAATATACGTGAGACTAGGCTTCCACCCCTTCTAGATTTCAAAAGGCATCATTGAAACTGATTTGCTTGGGACTCTACTAAGTATATATAAGGCACTCTTTATGGCTTCACCTAAAGGTAATCAGGTAAATTAGTCATATTTTGCATTGACCTCATTATGTCCTTTAAGGTACGATTTCATCTTTCGACCATACTATTTTGCTCAGTACTTCCTAACATAGTGAACTAAGCCACTATTCCATATGATTTTATATATTAGGTAATCAAACTTTTTTCTTATTCTAAAACACTATGTTTGTAATAATATTCACCTCTATGGTTAGATCTAACAATCTTAATTGACCTTTCCAATTGTTTCTTAACTTCAACCTTAAAGATCTTAAATTTCTCAAGAACTTTAGACTTGCCTTTAAGCAATAACACATATCCATTATGAGAATATTCATTAATAAATGTTAAAAAATATCTAGATTTATACAATGTAACTTTATAAGGTCTACATATGTTCGTATGAATGAGTTCTAATGAGCCAAAAGCATGAGTTGACCCCTTTTTCTTTATTTTAGCCAACTTACTCTTGCAACAGTCAACAAATCTTTCTAGATCATCATAATCTAGAATTAAGAGAATGTTATCCTTAACTAATCTCTCAACTTTATCTTTAGAAATGTGACCCAACATTTTACACCACAACACTTATGACTTTTCTTT
The DNA here is from genome assembly GCA_027576715.1 of Erythroxylum flavicans. Lineage (NCBI taxonomy): Eukaryota > Viridiplantae > Streptophyta > Magnoliopsida > Malpighiales > Erythroxylaceae > Erythroxylum > Erythroxylum flavicans. The sequence goes on from JANZXP010069790.1 coordinate 2,403, forward strand.
TATTACAATAAAATGTTCAACAATATATGAAGAAAAATATGTCTCATTAGAGGCAAGACACATTATATATAATCCATAGGACAAGAAAGTAGTATCAATAGGTTTTGCATTAAAAGATAACTTTACAACAGAAGTGTTAATGACAAAACTATAACCTTCTTTATCCAAAACAAATATATAGATCAAATTCTAACTAAAAGATAGTATATAAAATATGTTATTTAATACAAGAGTGAACCCTGTATCAAGGTTCAAACAAACGCCCCTACATAAATTACATCAACTTCTTTATTATTGCCCACCATAAGTTTTTCCTCCTCCCTATTTAGCTTTCTCTTATGTATGAATCCCTACATTGTGGAACCAACATGATTAGAGGCTCCATTATATAACCACCAAGAATTTGATGTGGCTATAGAAAGATTAGACTCATAAATCATACAAGCCAAAGAGTTACTTAATAACTCTTGCCTTTCTTTCCAGGTTTTATACTTCTATCAATCTAGTTTATTTATCTCCCTTTTTCTTACAAAAAAATACATTCTCAAGACCTCTAGTGACACTAGATTGGCTAGCATCTATATGCGAAGAAAATTTAGATTTCTTACCTTTAGATTTATAGGGCTTTGCCTTACCTTCCTCTTGGTTGCTATTAAGGTTGTATGAATTATATTCTTTAGCTTCTCTTCTTCAGTAACAGAATGAGTGATCAATGCATGTAAGTCCCAAGCTTCATCCTGAGAATTATATGTGGTAACCAGAATATCAACCTCTGATTGAAGTGTATTCAGAGCTTAGTGAACTATACAAGCATTAGGAATATAAATATTTAACGCCCTCAGCTTAGTCTAAAGGTAGACCATCCTAATGATGTACTCCTTCACTTCCCTTACTCCTATATATCTCATAAAGTATAACTCTTTTAATAAGATTCCTATTTTAGCATTAGAAGATACCTTATATCTCTGTGAGACATTATTGAGTAAGTCTTTTATTATAATTGTTTTTAGTAGTCCACTTAGCAAACGATCTAAAATGGATCTCTTTATGGTTAAATAATACATTATATTTGACCTTTCTCAGGTTGCATATGCTACTTCCTCAGCCTCTGAGTAGATAGATGTAGGTCTAGATTACCTATCCTTAACTATGGCCATGTTAATATGTGTCATCTCCAATGCAAATTTTATATCTTGCTTCCATTTCTTGGAACATGAAACTAGCCAAGGTTACAATGGTGACACTGTTATTATTTACAAAGAAGGTGATTGCAAAATTGACAATATAATGATCAACACAAATGGAGGATAACATCAATACTCAAAGCCATAAAATAGTATCTGTATTGAGCATCTTATCACACATATCATGAAACACCTATGGGTTTGATACATAATACATACAGGTAAGACATCCATATAAAAGCAAACAGAGTGCATACCATTAACGTTTGTGATTCTACCACTTATGAGTGAATACATTCCTCGATTTTATACTTTTATGCATATCTCAAAGTCTCACATAAGGCCAGCACCTGTGGCCAAAATAACCAATCACAAAACCAGAGACATCCCTAAATATGCAAGCATTATAATTAAAATACTAACTTGAAAAGCTACTGTGATGAATGGATATATAACCAAAAGGGACACACTTGTATGTTATCCTCACATTCTTCTGTATGGGCATATAATATGTGAATATTTTCCATTAATAAATACAAAATCCTCATGCACAAACTCATTATCACATACTAGCGTTGAAAATATTATAAGCAAACTTTATTTCAGAAGTCATCATAAGGAAAATCTTAATCAGAGTGAGAATCATTCAATACCAAACAATAAATAACCATATGAGATATAAAACCACATGTATCTCTTTTATTTCAAGTCTAATGCATGAAAATTCACTCAATGATGGCTTTAATAACCTTATTTGATTTTTCTAAAGTTAAAACTTATTTTTTACGAATCTAATAAATCTAGAAAATTTAAAAAACTCAATTTATAAATTTATAGGAGCCAAAACATTGAGCCAAAATAATTTAAAGGACCATTTTGTGAATTTTAAAAATTTTAAGTTTCTTTTGTCTTGTAATGTGCTAACGTCATCACTACTGGTGGACTGTGTGCACGTGCACCGCACACACCATGCCTAATATGCCTTTGGATGCAATAGATGCATACACATTATACGCTACACGTGAATAGTTATGTGTCGCCTCCACTGGCGCGTGTGCAGCACAGGACACACCAACTGTTTCTGACGTATGTGTCCCACGTGCCAAACACATATTTGTCACCTGCCTTTCGCATACACTAGCTATTTGCACGCTTGTATCACAAGCACTAGGCACTGAACTCGTCTCAAAAGTGGTAGGTTGTTTCTTCAAATGCAGTTCCTCTAGTCGTCCAAAATAGGTGATTTTTGACAACTTTTTCGATGATTTTTCGTCGGATTATGGAAATCTTTAGCTATAGAATACCCCAAGTCCATTTTTAGCTAATTTTCCATGCAATAATTGTTCAACATCAATTCAAATAACAAATATATAATTTGTATAAGTAAAAATATATTAATTTCTCTAATTTCCTTATAGAGAAATTCGAAAATCTCCATTCAAATTCATACAATCATGGAGTCGCTCTGATACCACATGTTAGATATAACACAAACTTTAGTTATGGACCATGATCAACCATGAACCTGTATTAATGGAGAAAATACAGAAAATACCTCTTTTGCTATCCATTGCTCGATGAACAAGTTGCTAAACTGCTTGAACAAGCTCCTCAATTTATAAACAAGATTTTGAAACTTTGAATCAACCTTTATAAAAGTTATATATCTTTATACTATTAACGTCTTTCTGCGACCTTCTTAATGTATGGGCCTCCTAACGGGTCAGAGAAACTAAGCGTCCACGAACTTACTTAAGCAGGCAACATGAGACCTTAGTAGCTATTTATGGTAGCTTTATTGGGCCTCCCATTATAAGTCCAATACATAACCCATACTAATTAGGACTCATTTTTCTCACTGGACTTTAGTCCATTGAATCATATCTTTCATTGGGTTTCTTTATTATCTTTAATCTGGATCAATTTTGATTTTATTAACCTTAAGTTTATACAAAACCTTTAATTAATAGTTGTCCAATTAATAAAACCACTAACATAATGAAGCTGAAAATGATGTGCAAGAAAATAAGTTAGATGGAGGAGATCATAAAAGGAAGAGAAATATCTAGATAAGAACAAGAAATAGTGAGTTCTTATTTATTAAATTATTTATATTCTAGCATGTTATATATTGATGTCCTTTCTTACAAAATTCTAAGTTTATATGATGCGATTGTTGAGTTTGGTTGTTTGGTTTTAACGAAGAACTAATAAGAAAACAATAACTAAAAAGATAAGTTATTACTTAAAATATTTTTTTTGAAAATTTAAAAAAAGATATGTTATTTTGCTCTTTACTTTCTAATGTTTTTGCAAATACTAAAAGTTTAAGCTTCATGAGGGCCTTTTAGGTCTTTAAAGCCCAAAAAGAACCAGAAATGGCAAAGAGAGTTGAGTTTGGCTTTCATAATAAAGAGTGAAGTTGATCACCTCAACGATGGTTGCAAGTAGAGAAAGTATGGCCAAAAAGCTATTAAGAGGAATTGCCCCAGCCAGAATGATTTTGATGGTGCATAATTGGAAGGCCCTAGATTGCGCGGTTTGAGTGAGAAAAGGATTGATAACTATTAGCTATTTGAATGAGAATAGGATTAATAACCATAAACAATCATTAATTTTATAGAGAAAATCTCATAATTTCACGTGAAATCCATTAATCTCATTGATTTTTTTATTTATTTAAAATATATTTTGTACCTTTTAAAAATATTATAATTTATATTAAATGCTTTGAACCATTAAAATATAACTTTTCCGCTATTATAAATTTAAAGATTTAAAATATAATGTGCATTATTAAAAAAAGGTGCCCCAAAAAGTCAAAAAATGATATGAAAATCTTACAATCCGTTAAAGTTATGATGCCTATTAAAGATGACGAGGACATCGAATCTCTTTTTGAAGAATAGTTTAGCAAAGATAAAGAGACACTATTCACATAACTTGACTGTGAATCTACTGATGATGAACTCTCTTCTCTTAAAAAGGAAGATAACGAACCAATGTATATGATGAAACAATCTTGCTTCAAGCTAGAGCCCATAAAGCTAGTAGTAACATGACCATACGTCAAGCTCCAGTTGCTTCTAGAGAAGTATCACAAACCAATCCCAACTATTGGTTACATGGATATAAGCTCTTGTAGAAATATAATGATACCACACATTCTTCCAATAGAAGAATGACAATCATATGAAGAATAATTTATTGTAGCTGAAGACAAATCTTTCAAGATAGACCATATCACGAAAAGAAAAGAAAGATTGGGATAAAGTTCTTCCCAAGTAGTATTGTTTGGACAAAAATATTAGTAAGTAATCTTCTTAGTCCTGACATACTACATATTGGATGAACGTCTATTGCAAAGCAGAAACGTTACAAATCTTACCAAAAGGGATTCATTACAAACAAGATTTTGTGAGTACACTGAAGACCACAACATCTTCAAGCTACAAGATGTTCCTACTGGATATGAACATATTAGAGATCAATTGTTACAATTATCCTGCAAGTTTTCTGCATTTAATGAAAGACCAAGAATTTGAATTGGCAACTGACAAGGCGGTGGCTAACACTCGAATGAAAGCAATCACAACCTCTATTATCAATATCTACCATGTTAAAGTAGTAGATGGACACATATAACTCCTAGTTTGATTCTTCATATAAAGAATGATAAGTAGGAGATGAGAGACCAAGCACTATAATTCCATTTTTCGGGCTCAAAATTAAGAAATCATTATTCATACATTTTTTATAGGATAAAAGACAGATTTTTATTATAGTTTAAAAAATTTTAAGAAATTCTTTAATTTTTAAAATTATGAATTTTTTAATTTTTAAAATTATGAAAACTCCTTTTAGTTTTTAATTTTCTAGAACCTTCTATTAGATTTTAATTAAAAAATAACAATGAAATACATGCGATATGAAATCATACTTGTATCATTCAATTACTATTTATATGATAATTCAACACAATTCTTAAATTTGAGCCGAACTAATTCAAGTCAACTTAACCTAATAGTTTATTATAATTATTTTAAATCATTAATTTAAGTCCAGTTTAATTGATTTGAGTTTAAGAATTGAGTTAGATTACTATATTAGTAACATTTTATTAGTTCACATATAATATTTATATCTTATGTGTTTCGTCGTTATTTTTAAACCAAAGCTTGAAAGAAAGAGTTTTTTAAAAAATTAAACATTTTCAAAATTTCTAAAATTTTCTTAAACTATAGATGAGGTATATGTCTCTTATCTTTTTTTTACTATGAAAAAAAGTTGCTATGTTTTGATTATATATTAGATAAACTCCTAAATATATATATAATAATTATAAATTATATATTTAAAAGAATTTACTTAACAGATTGATAATTTAAAATTAAATAATAAAACTAATTCACATGATCATTTAAAAGTTGGGACTTTTATGTGTTAAAGAAGATTAAAGACCTAAAATTCTTGTCTGCCCAAATCCGAGGATTAGTATTTGGAGATTATAAAAATACCTCCCCTAATTATGTGAACTGTGCATCATTATGCCCATCCTTCCCATTAAATATAAGTAAGGAAATACTTATAAACTTGCTTGTTTTTATATGAGTTTCTGATTTTTTTTTAAGTTTTGCTTTTAAATTTTAAAAAACGTTATTTTTTTTAATTTTTATTTTTATGTTGATTTTTAAAACTTATAAAAATTATAAAGATTAATTTGTCTTTATTTTTGTTTTTGTCGTAATATGATTCATCAATAAATAAACATCATTATTTAATTATTTAACAATAATTAATATTAACTAATAATGAGAAATATTATTAATATAATTAATTACTTAATCTTATCATTAATTTAAAATTTGATAATTATTTAATGAATATATATTACATTTAAAATATTTAAAGTAAATAAATTTAAATAAATTAGTTTACTAAAATCTATATCAAGAAACAAATATTAAATAATATTTTTAATAAATATTATAAATAATTAATAACTAAATTATTTTTAGAAATTTTTATATAATTTTAATTATTATTAGTAATAAAAATTAACATTAATAATTAAATTAAAATTTTTATTTAAAAATAAAAATAAAATGACTCCATTTTTTAATATAAAAAAAATCTCTTGAAGATGTGTACGGTTGAAGATGAGAGATTAAAAGGAAGTGGAACATAGAACCTTACTACTTCACAATAATGTTATATGCCGATAATGTTGGTCTATGTCTTACAGGCAATCGATTGGTTGTAGTTTAGTGATAAAACAATTTAAAGGCATTATGTATCTTATATTTAGATGTATATGATAAAGTACATAGGATAAATATACATTGCAAATAAATTTATAATGAGATCATAATTACGAAATTCATATTACATTTATATATTATCTCTAAAGTATTTTTAATCATTTTTCTATTAAGATTGAACATTAATAAAGCATAAAAAGAATAGCCCACGTTATGTTTTTCCTTATGAAGGAAGTAGTTGATCTCATAAACTAAAGTATAGAAATATTTAAACAAACGTATAAGTGCTTGTTAAAGAACAATTTCATTGAACTGACCCTATATAAGACTTTCATTTAGGACATTACTTTTATGTTTATGAAAATTCTCTCATTATGATGATTGTAAAGTAATCCTTTTACTTGAGATCTCTAAAGTTATCTCATATAAGAATTGTTATGTTTTGATACTACTTATGACATATTTTAGTCAAAGCTAGCTAAGACAGTAGTCATTGAATGTAAAATGAACTATATGTAAATAGTTAAGTGATCAATACAGAATTTATTACCCTAAAGTGATTAGGGAGAATATTCCATTATTATGGATTAGTATTGATTTAAGAGATCATTGCCTACAGTATAATGACACTTTGAAAAATAGTTTTTAAATGTCATTAATTGAATTAACTACTAATAGTGAAAAGCTAACATGATTGGACTCAAAATCAAGTAGACATTAATTTTATGTTATCTGCATAATTAAAACATTGTACGATAAAAGGATTAAATTATGGAAAAAATCATACATAAAAAGGTTAGTCAAAACTACTTTGACATTCTTAAATATTTAGGTGATCATAATGTGTTGCTAAACATCAATATTGATCTATGGATATAAATTATTTAATTAGAGAATTAAAAATAAATTAAATGAGTTTAATTTATCTAATCCTAGGTATAATTTAGGATCATAATTTATATCCATTGCTAACATATTTAGGAAGAGAAAAAACTATTTTAATCAATTTGTACTTGATTATAAAGTTTGAGAAACTTTATAATTAAATATAAGATATCAAATTTTATTTGAAATTTACGAACAATTGGTATTTAAGTTTAGAGCTTAAGCTTATAATAGGTTTTGGACATTATAGTAAGCTTAAAATTACTCACATATATACCCATTCGTGCCCTCTGTCACGATTGTGACCTACTTAAATTTAGCCATACACACTATGTTTTTCATCCGATCTTTTATCTGTGTGACCCTTAAGTTCACTGTTATTTTAGGCATTTAACTTAACTCTTAATTCAATCAAATCATAAAGGGTTTCATAATGCCAATTTGTCCGAATATAAGTGGATTAACTCACGAACTCTTCGATAGTTAATTATCCAACTTATGAACCTTTTCATAGATAATTACCGTGCAATTCATCCTTTCACTATACCCCATTTGGTTCAAAGTATGGGCTATGTGTCAACTCCCACTAGACTAACTACGTCACATCTAGTCCAAATCATGTTAGTTCTTGTTCTAGGATCTCATTACTCTTATGTGTCATTGAAGACTCTCTTCATGACACATAACTTCTCTGGCTAGAGACTCCCGAGTAATGACCCCGACAAGAAGTCATGGGTATCATGTCCTTTTATCAGGAGTGGTGAATCTTTTATTGACTATTACTTTCGAATACTAATAGTTGTGCCCAATCACCACCCTAAGAGTGACCTCGTCTTGAGGTAACAAGAAATGATGTCAAAGCATAGGATTAATATCCAAGATATCCTTGAGTACCTCAAGTCTAAGGATATTTACACCATTGCTATGATGAGATTAATCATTGACATT
>JANZXP010069821.1:0-10678 GCA_027576715.1 Erythroxylum flavicans
ACATTCCAGCACATTGCCTCTTTTTCATCCTAAATCCATTAATCAAACATGTCATTATCAAAATTCTATCATGTACAATTGATGACCCCTTCATTTTTACTTTAGTTTCACTTCAGTAACATCAATACACAGTTCAACAATTCATGATTGTTCATAAACCCCAAAACAGTACCTATTCTATATTTTTCCATATCACTTGTTCTACTTTTTTTCTAGATTTTCGTAAGCAAATTTCGGGTCAAATTTGTATAACTATTATGACCTAGACAATGAGGTATTTAGACAACAATGTCTGCTAATCAAATGTTCCATAATGTCTTAAGTGTCTAATGACATCAATTTCATGCATTTTGGTTTAGTATCATGCAAGTTATAAACAACAATCTACAAACTATTTTCATATCTCGACAGAACATTATTCTCAAATTCAATCCAAATTTCAAGACTCTTAAGGATAGATTACAAATTCAATTCCTGCATGAAAAATGTATCCTTAAGTCTCTAGTTTACTCTAAATCAAAATTCATCCAATTTAGATGTTCACAGATCAAGTTATAGTCAAAATATAGATGTGTGTTCAGTAAAACACTCCATATAAAATATTTCAGCACACTTTAATCATTAAGATCATATATAATTCATCCTAATTCATCATCATTAATTCTCTTTCATAACATGCTATAAACACTAATCATTTACTTACATGTTTAACTCCAATTCTAGCTCAAAATATCAAGCCAATACAGTACCCCAAGTAAGCAAAAACTTCACACATTCAAGGTAGAACTTGGTTGGATTTTGGCTAGAACATATGGGCTATTTCAAGCTGATCTTTTACTTAACTTTGTAAGGGTAAAACATGAATTTTTGTATAGAAATTGGACATAAGCATAAATGTACATAGGGAGATGAAAGAAGGGAGGGTTTCGGTGGTGTGTGTGAAGACAAAAGAGAAAGTGAGGTAAACCAAACTTACTCCTGCAGAAACTCATCAACTAAGATGTTAGGTGTCATGTAATTGAATAGACATCTATCCTATGGCATGTTCAATACTTATCAAGCATAGGTGCTACCATATGTTACCATTAAAGCTAGGTCACATGTCATTTAAGTACAATAGCCATTTTTCCATTAAACAATGCCATTTTGAATCAATTTACTAGTCCATTTGTCCCACAATGATCAATGCCAAATGTCACTCAATTAATTCCAAATTTACTACTTGTCCTCAATCATACTAAAATTCAAGGCATAAACATGTTACTATTTACTTAATGAACATTTTAAACTTTTCATACCTTGGAATAAATCAATTGAGTGCATATGCTATCTTTGTAATGTATTCTGGTTCATATTTCATTATGTATATGCTAACGATGTGCATGTGAATGAAATGTAAATTCATGAATTCCAATGAAAACTAATGCTCTAGCCCTCAATATGGAAATCAAGTTACTATAGTATATGTATATTACTTACAAAAGAATCTTGGTACCTTATGACTAGTTATATAATGCTCAGACAAATAAAACTAAATTCTTTTATTTTTATTAATAATAAATATTTTCATTACAATATTGTAACTAAAAGAAAATTAAGTTATATGTAAATACATTTGCTTTCCAGGGCACTATATTTACATAAACCTAACAATCTCCCACTTGCCCTAAAGCAAGTTTGACACATCCCTCATTCCCATGCCTTCTAGGTGGCCTCGAAGCTCTTCTATGATAGCATCTTCATGAATGGATTGGCAAGGTTCTGATCTATGGGAACCTTTACCACATCCACCTTACCATGTTGTATTATCTCCCTTATGAGATAATACTTCCTCTCAATGTGTTTGGCGGGTTTATGGTTTCGAGGTTCTTTAGAATTAGCCACTGCCTCACTATTATCACTACAAAGTGTAATGGCCTTTTTTGCCTCAGGAACAACCTCCAAATCCTTTAGAAACTTGCAGAGCCAGACTGCTTCCTTTGCTACTTCACAAGTAGTAACATACGCAGCCTCCATAGTCAAATTAGCAACACAAGATTGCTTGACACTCCTCCAGAATATGGCTCCACCTCCCAAAGAACCAAAAGTTGATATCCTAGAATCAACATTTGATTGGAAATCGGAATTCGTGTATCCTGTCAGAATAAGGTCATTTTTAGAGTAAACAAGCATTAAGTTCTTTGTCCTACAAGGATACTTCAGTATGCATTTGACCGTAGTCCAATGCTCCATTCCTGGATTGGACTAGAATTTGCTTACCAGCCCTACTGCGTAACAGATATCTTGTCTAGTGCAAAGCATAACATACATTAAACTTCCAACTGTTGAAGCATATGGAATGTTACGCATGTGTTTGACCTCCTCTTGGGTCTTAGGTGCTTGCTCCTTTGAAACTTTGATTCCATGTCTAGTAGGTGTGAAATCCCTCTTGGAATCTTGCATGGAAAACTTATTGAGCATACTCTCAATGTAGGTTAGTTGAGACAAGGCTATCTGCTTGTTCTTACAATCCCTTATAAGCTTGATCCCTAAAGCATAGCTAGCCTCTCCTAAATCCTTCATTGAGAACTGTTCATTCAACCATCCTTTGATCGAAGATAACATTCCTACATCATTCCTAAGGAGTAGAATGTCGTCAACATACATAATTTATAAAGTAACCTTGCCTTCTTGTATCCTTTTATAGACACTAGCTCATTTAGGTATTGTATAAACCCATAGGTTTTGATAACCTTATCAAACCTAATGTTCCAAGACCTAGAAGCTTGTTTAAGTCCATAAATGGACCCTTGCAATTTGCATACGTTATGCTCATTACCTGGCTCAACAAATCCTTCTAGTTGGGCCGTATAAATGGTCTCCTCAAGATCCCTATTAAGAAATGTGTCTTGACATCCATTTGCCATATTTCATAATCTAAATAGGCAGTTATATCCAAAAGAATTTTGATGGACTTAAGCATGGCAACCGGAGAAAAAGTCTCCTCATAATTTATACCCTCCTTTTGAGTATAGCCCTTAGCTACCAATCTATCTTTAAAGGTCTCTACCTTTCCATCTGATTCTTTCTTCCTTTTAAAGATCCATTTAAAACCTATAAATTTTACACCTAGTGGTAGATTTACAAGGATCTAGACTTCATTGGCATACATGAAATCTATTTTCGATTTCATTACCTTAAACCATTTTTCCACATCAACATCATTAATAGTTGTGTATAAGTAATGGGATCCATTACTTCTTAATCTGAGATGGCAATTATTACTTCTTAATCCTAGACCTAGATATCTGTCTGGTTATCTCACAACCCTCCCACTACGTCTAGGTACTGACATTCAGGTTGTTCTTCTGATTCAACTGTTGAATCCATTTCGACAACTTGCTTAGCTATATCCAAATCAACTTTTGGTTTAGATGAAATAACTAACTCCTTAAGTATTATTTCACTTCTTCCTTTATGATTTCTCATAAATTCTTCCTCCAAGAAAGTCGCAATTGTCGACACAAATACCTTCCTGTCCTGAGGACTGTAAAAATAGTGCCCTCTTGTACCCTTAAGATATCCTACAAACGAGCATACTTCTGACCTTGGTTCCATCTTTATGAATTCAGGCCTTAGAACATGGGCTAGGTAGCCCCAAGTCCTTAGGTGCCATAATGAAGGCACTTGTCCAATCCACAACTCCCTAAGTGTTTAAGGCACCGATTTGGATGGAGCAAAGTTAAGAACATAAGTTTCCGTTTGTATGGCATATCCCTGGAACGATTCTGGAAGGCTAGCGTAGGACATCATTGTTCTTACCATTTCCAATATAGTCTTATTCCTCCTCTTAGCTACACCATTCGATTGAGATGTTCTGGGAGTTGACAAGTTGTAGACAATTCCATTGTCAATTAGGAATTGTTGGAACTCTCCAGATAAGTACTCACCACCTCGATCCGATTGAAGTTGTTTTAATAGCTTGCCAAGTTGCTTCTCAGCCTTAACTTTGAATTCTTTGAACCTTTCAAAGGACTTACTCTTTTTGTGCATCAAATACAGATAGCCATGTCTAGAATAAACGTCTATAAAGTTTATGAAGTATTCATAACCTCCTTTAGCTTGTACATTCATGGGCCCACACACATCAGTGTGTATTAGGTCCAACGTAGATTCAGATCTGCTTCCTTTGGAAGAAAATGAGGCTTTGGTCATCTTTCCTTCAATACAAGACTCACAGGTGGGTAGTGGACCATTGTCTAAGCCCGTAAGGATCCCATCCTTCACTGACCTATCAAGTCTTTTCTGATTGACATGACCCATCCATAAATGCCACAGATATTTTGAATTAATGCTACAGTCATTAGATTTTCTCGGTTTTATTAACTTTGTGGTGTTTAGTGAGCCTGTCATAGGTTCTATAAAGAACAATCCCCATTTAAATTCTGCATTACAAAAAAAAAATCCTTATTCTCATATATTGAAACAGCTTTTTCAAAATATATGAAATAACCAGATTTTATTAAAAAAATAGAAATCATGTTCCCTTCAACGATTGTGTTGTAATATACATCCTCTAAACATAACCTATGACCACTAAGAAAGTCTAAGATAACTACTCCCATTGCTTCTGCCAAAACGTAGGATCCATCCACTATCTTGACTTGAAACTAGCCTTTAGGCAATCTTTTCCTTTTCTGGAACCCCTGTAGTGGCTCCTGAATATAATATCTAAGGAGTCAGTATAATTCTACCATCTTGTTCTTATGTTAAATAGTTTCCTTATACCGTACCATGTATGGCTTGACATGTTGATTTGGTTATATTGCTTCTGCTGAAATTTGATTTCTAAAAAAAGTTTTGAAATCTACCATTTTAGCCAAATCTTGCATGCTTAAGTTTGTTATCAAATAATTAGTATCAGAGCCATTTTCTTATGCATGATTTCGGTTCCTATATGTGTTGCATATGTTTGCAATTTTTATATATTGCATATGCATATTTTTATATAATAGAAATATATAGTGTATATTCTGTTCTTTTGGTTGTCCAGAGGTTATAAAGTTACCTTGTAAGTTTTCTTCATTTGGTTTGTAACAAGAAGGGTGGCCTTTCATCGTCATGATTCCTCCTTGGCTTCATTTTTCTGTTTTCTTTGATTATGTAATGTACAAAATCTTGTAATGATGAAGATGAAGAAATCATGGATTGAAGAAATGAAGAGATAAAGTTTCAGTTTTGATTATGGTGTCTTGGCTAAATTACAGTTTTGTGAAAACCAAAGGGCTGGAATGTTGTTTTAACAAATTTTTCTGTTCTATGAAAATCCAAAGTTTCAGTTTTTACAAGTGCTGGAATTTTTGATGTCATATTCATAAGCTTCAGTTTTTGTGAAAAACAAGTACAGGTTTTTGTTTTCTTTTCGGCAAATTTCAGTTTTGTGAAAATCAAATTTTTATTGGAAAAGAAAGGCCATTACACACTTTTTACCAAATGGGTCAGGTCAAGTGAGCGAAGAGTTCAAAGCGAAAGATCCAAGTCTAAGAAGATTTTGTTGGGCCTAAAAGCCTTGTAATTGTATTTATGTTTCTATGATGGACAATCAAAAGTGACTTATTAGCTTATAAATGAATGCAAATAATATGTGATATTATGTCATTACATGTCATTTAGAAAATTGGCAACCCTAGGCTTTGCCATGCATTCATTATGTATGAGATATATAATGAAACAATATAGGATGGATAATAAATTGCATCTAGACAATATGGTATTTTTTAAAACTTAAAGCCCAAAAATATTGAGTGGGGGAGGATGCTCATATGAGAGTCCACAATCTCCATATGATGGCCCATTTACATGTGGTGAAGTGTTACTCCCCACCGGAGGGTATGAATCCTAGATCTTGCATGGTTTAGGTCTCCTAAAGGATAAGTCCACTTATTGGTACCGAATGTGACCTCCCACCAAGGCATGTTTTGTAAATACCTTTAGTGGATGAATCAAATGGTTATATACTCAACATATTTTATCAATATCCTACCCTCCGTAGCTCTGTTGGTGAAAGTATGGACCAAATCATGGCGCTTCTCAAAAGGTTAGGCATGAAGATGCTTGGTAATTTTTTGAGTGGGAGGGTCCCAGTTTTTCTTTTAATGGATAAGATGGCCTACTGTCACTTAGTCTGTTATAGATAAGAAAAATAACCGTCGTATAAAGTTTTAATTTTTTAAGTTTTGTTAATTCTATCATCATGCATACATGCATCATGATTTTATACGAAGTTCCAATATTGTTGACTATTATGCTCATTCTTTAATAATTTATATTTTTAGACATAATTAACCACAAAATGAATCCACTCACTTTGCTTTTGACAAATAACAAATTGGAAAACGAAGAGAATTTTAATGAATGGAGACGTAACCTTGACAATGTTCTTCAGTATGAACGAATTTCATAGGTATTAACTGAAAATGAGCTTGCACCTCCGAGTGGAGATTTAACTCTTGAGCAAGTCCGACAACATGAGCGATGGCAGAATGCTAATAAGACTACTAAGTGTTATATTCTAGCTTCTGTTAGCGCCATATTGCAAAATCAAATTACTTGTATAAAAACTACTAGTGTAATGGTTCATCACCTATATGAGATGTTTAATGTGAGAACCAGGTCTGGAAGGGTGAAAACCATCCAAACCTTTCATAATCTTAGACAAAAACTTAGTGAAACAGTGTGAGATTACAAGTTTAAGGTAATCTATGCAGTCATTGAGGCTAAGATGCTTGGGGTAGATATAGATGCGGACACACAGATGATTATGATCATCAATAGCTTAAACTCTTCTTTTCAGCAGTTTAAGTTGGACTATGAGCTCAATAACAAGGATTATACCTTGAGTGAGTTGATGAATACCCTCCAGAGTACGGAGGAGATTTTGAATATCAAGGCTCATTGGCCAGAAGCTAATGTAGCATCTTATTCTAAGCCCAAGGGTAAGGGTAAGCAAAAGAAGAAGGGTCCAATGAAAAAGAAGGCCCAAGCAGGGGTCAAGGCCTAACCCATGAAAAAGAAGGCCAAAGCGGATACTAAGGGAAAGTGTTTCCACTGTGGTGAAATGGGCCACTGGAAAAGAAACTGTGCGGTCTACCTTGAGTTCCTCAAAAGTAAACAAGTTATGGGTTTCCTAAGTTTATTAGGAACTAGAAATATGGCAGATTTATCTGATTCTTGGATATTAGATTTAGGAGCCACTAACCATGTTTGCAATTCTTTGCAAGGATTCCAATAAAGGAAAAGACTACCTAAAGGCCAATTTCAAGTTAAGATAGCAGATGGATCCTATGTTTTAGCAAAATCAATTGGTGTAATTATCTTGGATTTTTATAGTGGTTATAGGTTATATTTAGAGGATGTTTATTACATACCAATGATTGTAAGGAACATGATTTCTGTTTTTTGTCTAATCAAATCTAGTTATTCCTTATATTTTGAAAATGATGTTTCAATATATGAGAATAAGGATTTTATTTGTAATGCGACAATTAAACATGGATTGTTCATTATAGAACCTATAACAGGCTCACTAAACACCACAGAGTTGATAAAACCAAGACAATCCAATATCTCTAGCATTAATTCAAAATATCTGTGGCACTTAAGAATGGGTCATATCAATCAGAAAAGACTTGACAGGTTAGTAAAGGATGAGATCCTTATAGGTTTAGATAATGATCCATTACCCACCTGTGAATCTTGTATTGAAGGAAAAATGACTAAGGTCTCATTTCCTTCTAAAGGAAACAGATCTGAATCCATGTTGGACCTGGTATATACTGATGTGTGTGGGCCCATGAATGTACAAGCTAGAGGAGGTTATGAATACTTCATAACCTTTAGAGATGATTACTTAAGACATAGCTATTTGTATTTGATGCATAAAAAGAGAGAATCCTTTAAAAACATTCAAAGAATTTAAAGCAGAAGTTGAGAAGCAGTTAGGCAAGCCATTAAAACAACTTCAATTGGATCTAGGTGGTGAGTACTTATCTGAAGAGTTCCAACAATATTTAATTTATAATGGAATTGTTTCCAATTTGTCAGCTCCTCGAACACCTCAACAGAATGTTGTAGCAGAGAGGAGAAATAGGACACTATTGGAAATGGTAAGATCAATGATGTCCTACGCTAGCCTTCAAGAATCGTTATGGAGATATGCCATACTAATGACAACATATCTTCTTAACTTTGCTCCATCCAAATCGGTGGCTAAAACATCGAGGGATTTGTGGACTAGCCGAGTGCCTTCATTGCGACACTTAAGGACTTGGGGCTGCCCAGCCCATGTTCTAAGTCCTAAATACACAAAAATGGAACTAAGGTCAAAAGTATGTTTGTTTGCAAGATATCCTACAGGAACTCGAGGGTACTATTTTTATAGTTTTCAGGATAGGAAGTTATTTGTTTCAATAAATGCAACTTCCTAGAGGAAGAGTTTGTAAGAAATGACAAATGAAAAAGTGAAGCAGTACTTAAAGAGTTAGCTATTTCATCCAAACCAAGAGTTGATTTGGATATAGCATAACAAGATGTCGAAATAGATTTAAGAGTTGAATCGGAAGAGCAACCTGAACATCAAGTTATGCCTAAACGTAGTGGGAGGTTGTAAGACAGCCAGATAGGTATCTAGGTCTAGGAGAAGGCATTATAGCCATCTCAGACTAAGAAGAAACGGATCTCATTACTTATACATAGGCTATTAATGATGTTAATGTAGAAAAATAGCTCAAGGCGATAGAATCAGAAATAGATTCCATATACGATAATGAAGTCTGGATCCTTATAAATCTACCACCATGTATAAAAGCCATAGGGTGTAAATGGATCTACAACAGGAAAAGATGATCAGATAGAAAGGTAGAGACCTTTAAAGCTAGATTGGTAACTAAGGGCTATACTCAAAAAGAGGGTATAGACTATGAGGAGATTTTTTCTTCAGTTGCCATGCTTAAGTCCATCAGAATTCTTTTGGCCAAGTAGCCTATTTTGATTATGAAATATGGCAAATGGATGTCAAGACTGCATTTCTTAATGGGGATCTTGAGGAGACCATTTATATGGCCCAACCAGAAGGTTTTGTTAAGCCAGGGAATGAGCATAAGGTATGCAAATTGCAAAGGTCCATTTATGGAATTAAGGAGGCATCTAGGACATAGAACATTAGGTTTGATAAGTCTATCAAAACCTATGGGTTCATACAAAACTTAGATGAGCATTGTGTCTATAAAAGGATACAAGAAGGAAAGGTTATTTTTCTAATTTTGTATATTGATGACATTTTGCTTAATGGGAATGATTTAGGAATGTTATCTATGGTTAAGGGATGGCTTAATGAACAGTTTTCAAAGAAGGATTTAGGAGAGGCTACCTATGTTCTAAGGATCAAACTTATAAGGGATCGTAAGAACAAATTAATAGCCTTGTCTCAACTAAATTATATTAAGAACATGTTTAATAAGTTTTCCCACTACAAGAAAATCATGGAATTACAGCAGAAATTTTTCGACGGACAAAAAACTGACATTATTTACCGACGAAACATTACTGTTCGTCAGTAAATAAACTATATTGTTTATATATAGCGACGAAATTATATATCCGTGAGCAATATTGGAGGGAAAGAATTTCGCGCAAAATCTCCGACGACATATAACCACGACACAACCTATGGCGTCGGAATAAATTGTAGGAACAGTTCCCGCAATTTAATTGCTTTGGATAGATACCGACGGATATAATTTCGTCAAAAATTTACTGACGAATTAGACACCAACATCGGTAATAATTACGACAATTACTCTCGCAATTAATTAGCTTCGCACAATTATCATTGGTATCCGTTTAATTAACTTTACCAACAGAATTGGTGTTCCGGTGAATCATCGTGTTTATCAGACCAAATGGTTAGCTTTTCATTAATTGTACCGACAAAAGGTGGGTTTCCATCGCAAAAAGAAGCGGTTACAGGCGATGAACTAATTGGGAAACTTAAATACCGATGGAACGTAAATTCGGTCGGTAACTGTCGAATATTTGCTAAACCAAACGTCGTTGTTTGGTTGAAGACAAGATGGTAAAACCTGAATCACCGACAGAATCTGTATTCCATCGGTGATTCATCGATTTTAAAACGAACACATGACGTGCGTTTCATCAATTGTACCGACAGAATTTAGATTCCTTCAGTAAATGTCGGCAATTTGCTTCATCGTTTGGTTAAAGACGACGAGATAAACCCTAAATTACTGACAGAATATACATTCCATCGGTGATTCAACGCCTTTAAATTACGCTGCTCGCCTCCTCTCCCCCCGACCCCCCCACATTTCTTCTTCTCTTCTCGCGATCGCCCTCTATTTTCTGACACCCTCTCTTGCATTTTCCAGCCGTTTTTCAACTGTTTTCTTACTCATCGTGCGTCGTTTGAGGTAAGCTCTCTAATGGGTGTGTTATTTCTCCGAAAAAAGCATGTTTTTAGTGTTAACCGTGAGTGTTTGGTGATGAAATCTTGCTTAATTATTGTTGTTGTTTGCGATTTTTTCATGTAATTATTAATTTATTTATTGTTTATATGTGTTATTATTGGTAAATAATGAAAAAATGCACTTGATTTGTGGTTAGATTGAGATTATACATATTG